>JACCPG010000214.1:0-19706 GCA_016069955.1 Drepana arcuata
AATAAATACATAAACAATTCGGCTCTATTTTAAACGTGTATGAAATGAATAATGCAGGACAATTAATTATCTAGATCGCATCTGAACATTTAGTATTGTTTAATTTCGAACGAATTCACAGTTGGGATATTACTGTCGAAATTATTTCCGCACGAGTGTCATCAATTGCTAGCTTCCGTTTGTTCAATGGACCTCCACTGTGTGCGATACAATAAAATGTTATGAATAATTAATTTCATTTATCACTAGGCTTTACAAAGTTTGGGCAAATGTTTGATGAACAGCAAGGGTATCTCATAAAATATGTATTATATATTAATTTAGACGTATTAGTAATAAATCGGCGAATACTGCATTCAAAATTAGAGCCGTGGTGGCCGAGTGGTTCGAGCAGTTGCCTGCGACGCAAAGGTCGCAAGTTCGAATCCCGACTGTACCAATGAGTTTTTCTGAACTTAAGTACAGTGATTAGTCACACCATGAGCTTTACGGTGAAGGAAAACTTCGAGAGGAAACCTGCATACGTCTGAGAAGAAATTCAAAGGCGTATGTATAGTCGTGCTTGAATAACGGCGATGGACTCGCCATCTGTTACGTTGGCACCTAATATACCTCTGGCGGAAAGTGGGTGTGTGGGTATTACCTATACACCTCTGCATACCCCTTCGGGGACCCTTGTGGGAAGGCGTGACGATATATTATTATAGATTTTGCGTGAACCGTACAATTAGACAGAAGAAACTTCAAAACTGTTGTTTTGGCTTGTAATTTTTCCTTAATTTCAATTATGTAGGACTCCACCTGTTACAATCATATGATATGTATACATAAATATGATGTCAATACACCTCTGTCTATGCTAAGTATCCGAGAAGTTCAATTAATAAACCCAAGTAAACTCATTTACAAAATGGCCGAAGATCCATTGAAAAAAAGCAAAAGCAAACTTGGGGATAAACACTTTTATTTGTTAAGGGTTAGTCTAAGTAAAGGGGATAAGTGAAAACTTTTGGATAAGTTCGTATAATTTCGGTGAAACTGTAGGCTTTGTTTAACTTACACTAACTTATGTTGGGTGCCTTTCTGTTAGAATCGTACCGTACAAGCAACGATAGTGCTTACGATTTATCACGCCATGAGTTAAATACAGATATAGATAAATACAGCTGAAAACATGACAGATCCGAAGCCGTTGCTCAAGCATGTCTATGCAGTTCTACTTAAAACTTATGGAGGTTTCCACTAGTCACGCAACGACTGTTTTGTGCTAAATAACCAGAGGAAACCTGCATAATATTTTAGAAGAAATTCAAAGACGTACATATATGTAGGTATCGTAGTGTTTGAGAAACGGCGATGGCCATCTGTCACGTGGGCACCTAAAATATACCATGAATCATATATTAACATACCATATACCATACCATAGCACCTAATAAAAGAAAAGTGGGTGTGTGGATACTGTCTTCACCTCTCCCGCGAACGCTTGGCCAACGTTACAGATTGCGAGCGTTTACACATCGCCGCTAGTCAAGCATGACTATACATATGCCTTTGAATAGCTTCTCAGACGTATGCAGGTATAGGCCACATAATATATCTGATAGCACATCTTATTCACCCGATCCTAAAAACACAGATGGTGTGTTAGAAAAACGTGGGGCGATTCTGAGCGCCCGACGAGGACGGGAAAATATGATATTGTTTGCAATCCATTAAAGGTGGCGTTGGCGCTGACAGGTTTGTAATTATGTTTTCTTGCAACGGTTGCCTGTTTTTATGCCGGGGACCAATTTACGTATGTCTAATGGAAGAGCAGCGGTGGCCGGGTTCACGGTGTCGCCAGCAAAAAAAATTCAGCATATTTAAATCAAATCATTCGACCAAATCAATATATTTTTATTCACATAGGTCTAGGTGGGCACTTATAAAACGTCGAAAAAGGTGCACGCTTCGGGTTGGTCGTTCCCATGAAGAAGAACCGGCAAAAAACTCCATGGTTACTCTTTTCAAATCATTTTCGAACCCATACATTTGCAATGAGTTTTTCTGAACTTAAGCACTGTAATTTGTCACACCACGCACTTTACGGTGAAGGAAAACATCGAGAGAAAACCTGCATACGTTTGCTTTTGCGTCTGCGGCGTGTATATATAGTCGTAACGGCGATGGATTCATCTGTCACGCAGGCACCTGAAATATATCTCTGTTTACCCCTTCGGGGGCCCTTGTGAGGAAGGTGGGAGGGAGGGATAGCGTGGAGATATAATGCTTAAAGTTCATTAATCTTCTCAATAACTCTCAGTCTTGATAGCAATAGCAATAGCAACAGCAATGGCTAATGAACGGGAAAATGATTTTCATAATTGAACTACAAAAATCGTAATTATATTAACGAAATTGTATCGGTGAATTGTAGCATGCCTTCTAACGACCCATGGTTTGATTAATGCTCACATTCACATCAACCTTCTGTTTTAGACTTATTATTTATTTATTTAATCAATAATTACTAGAGCCCACAACCAAGCCCAAACACGAGGCTACATAGTACACTTTTTTGTGTTGTTTTGCTACGCGGTGCATAAGGCTTCCAATAATGAGCTGCTTGAGGAGGGGGAGGATTGTTATATTGTGTTGGCAGCAGAGGGATAAGTCTCATTATGGTGCCAACGCAGTATAACTATCCGAACACAGATTGGCAACGCGCAAGTGATACTCCGGTATCATGAGCTGAAATAGGGTACGGTAACCGTTTCCCGTCAGGTGGGCCGCTTGTTGCTTGTTTGCTTGTTTGCCAATCTCCATTTGGATAGGTTTAATTCAGGAAAATTTAGGAACCCCGATTGAAATAAATTTTTGGGCGATACCGCTGTACAGTGTAGGTATCCAGTAACAAGTTTTAAAACAAAATCAAATTTTATTTAAAAATCATAATAATAATAATAATAATATATCCTCACGCCTTCCCACAAGGGTGCCCGAAGGGGTAGGCAGAGGTGTATAGGTAATGCCCACACACCCACTTTCCGCCAGAGGTATATTAGGTGCCAACGTGACAGATGGCGAGTCCATCGCCGTTACTCAAGCACGACTATACATACGCCTTTGAATTTCTTCTCAGACGTATGCAGGTTTCCTCTCGATGTTTTCCTTCACCGTAAAGCTCGTGGTGTGACTAATCACTGTACTTAAGTTCTGAAAAACTCATTGGTACAGTCGGGATTCGAACTTGCGACCTTTGCGTCGCAGACAACTGCTCGAACCACTCGGCCACCACGGCTCTATGATATGTATGTATACGCTTTAACTTCACAACTCTCTACAAAGATCCCCGAAGGGGTGGGCAGGGTAAATCATCAATTTGCCGGAGATATATTCAGGTTCTAAAAGGGGAGTTCGTGAAGATATAAAGATGAATACAAAAAATATATTCTTTATACTCAATTACGCCAGAACGGCTGAACGGCTTTGGATGACATTTGACATACATACATACATATCATCACGCCATACATATCATCACGCCAAGTCCTAACGGGGTAGGCAGAGAGTATAGAGCGCCAGTTCTCTCTAGACTTACATACCTCTTTCGCTTCGTCCACATTCATCAGTCTCTTCATACATGCTCGTCGGTTTCGAGTACTCTTAACGTTCCCGTCCTTCAGAGTCCGATCTATTTGATCCAGGTAGTTGGAACGTGGCCTTCCTCTGCCTCTTCTTGCACACACTTTTGCTTTTGACACAGATATAGATTAGCAGCTGGGCTATTATGTAGGATTTGTTTAATTTATAATCCAAATTAACGCGGGTGAACTCGCGGGACACATATAGAATAGGCACAATATTATCGCCATTCTTATCTAGAACTGCTTTTATAACTTGTAACCGTACACTAAGAAATAAGTATGAGTATTTAGATATAGGTACTTAGATAAGCGTGAAGTGGCATTTTAATGAAGGTGTTGAAAGGCACGCGCTCGCCAAACAATTCGGATTGTTTCCCCAAATTCAAAACTAAATTTAATAACTTTGAGATCTTTCTATGATACCTTACTCGCTGTAACTTTACGAGTTGGTTTGAAACACTGCCATGGGTCGTAAGCTTTTATACAAATTAAATATTTTTAAGCCTTTCTTTCGATGCTTACATGAATTAACAAGTGTATTATAGAGTCGACAGTGCAGGAGCGATATTCCTAATTTCGCAAGCGCCCTGAAGCGGTGGTAACCGCTTACCATCAAGTCGACAGCAAGCTTGTTTGACATCTTTATAATATAATCTACCATTAAATAAAAATATCTGTAACGCTAAAAAATGATAAAATTTAGAATTTGCGGGCGGTATTCACGCAAAACTAATTTGTTAAATAGCTCTTTACATATCTACGAATACTGAGCGCGAATTGTAAAACTTTTCAGGATGAGTACAGACTACGCGGTTTTGTACGGCGGCTTCTCGGTTTGGGCGGGCGCGGGCCCGGGAGGCGCGGGGCGGCTCGTCGCGACACTCAGTCGGGCGCCCGCCTCGTGCAGCGCCGGTCGCACATATGGCGCGCGCCAGGTAACGGGCATGCGACCCGCGCTCGCCGCGCTCGCGGCCTGCGTGGTGGGGGCGCGCGCTGAGCTGCCGTCCGCGCGTCTCGCCCCACCCAACGCCACGGCGCCCCATCGCCTGCTGTGCTCTCCAGGTGTCGTCCTCCCCACCTGGCTACCCCTCGAAGATGTCCCCACGCTTGACATCGCCCTCCGCGGCACTGTTTACTTCCTCGCACTCATGTACCTCTTCATCGGCGTGTCCATCGTCTCCGACAGATTCATGGCCGCCATTGAAGTCATCACATCCAGGGAGAAGGAGGTGCGCGTGCGACGTAACGGCAGCGATCAAATCGTGGTCGTTCGAGTTTGGAACGAAACGGTCGCCAACTTGACCTTGATGGCATTAGGATCGAGCGCTCCTGAGATTCTGCTGTCTGTAATTGAAATTGCTGGAAAGAATTTCGAAGCTGGTGAACTAGGGCCCGGAACCATCGTGGGGTCCGCAGCATACAATTTATTCGTCATAATTGCTATATGCGTGATAGTGATACCAGATGGGGAAGTCCGGAAGATTAAACATCTTCGCGTATTCCTTGTCACTGCGACCTGGTCGGTGTTTGCATACGTATGGCTTTATTTAATTTTGGATGTAATCTCTCCGAGTGAGGTGGAGGTTTGGGAAGGCGCTGTCACCTTCCTCTTCTTCCCGGCTACCGTTATGACTGCATACATCGCTGATCGTCGATTACTGGTCTATAAATACCTGAAAAAAGGATACCGAGTAAACGAAAGAGGAGTGATAGTGGAGGGAGAAGGAGATGGATCCGTGGAAATGGCTTTGAAACCGGGAGGAGACGATGTCGCGTCAGACGACGAGGAAGGCCGAGAATTGGAGAAATCACGAAAGGAATATGTGTCTGTTCTGCGTGATTTAAGAAGACAGCATCCAGAAGAAGACCTTGATACCGTTGAGAGAATGGCTCTGGAAACGTTGATGTCACGTGGTCCCAAATCCCGTGCATTTTACCGAGTAGCCGCCACACGCAAGATGACAGGTGGAGGTGATTTCTCCAGAAAAATATCTGAACGGGCTCAAAGCGATCTAAGCGAAGTGAAAGCAGAGCTACAGAGACGCGAGTCCGGCTCAATGTCTATCGAACCACGAGGACCTAACGTAAGATTTGACCCTGATCATTATACGGTAATGGAGAACTGTGGCTCGTTCGACGTGAGAGTAGTCCGAGCTGGTGATTTGAATGGCGAAATCTCAGTTCAGTACACGACAGAAGATGGCAGTGCTGAATCTGGCTCAGACTACGTCGCTGCCCAGGGCTTGCTGACGTTCAGACAAGGGGAGACAGAGAAGACGTTCAGTGTTCAGGTTATAGATGATGACGTGTTTGAAGAAGATGAGCATTTTTATGTCCGCTTGATGGCTCCAAGAGGTGCCTCTTTGGCGTCCCCGTCTACAGCGATGGTAGTGATCTTAGACGATGATCATTCTGGCGTGTTCTCCTTCCCACAACGAGACTTTGAGCTGACAGAGTCAGTGGGAACCTACGAACTTCGAGTGGTCAGAACTGCAGGCGCCAGGGGCAAGGTTCGTGTGCCGTATTGGACAGAAGATGGAACCGCCAAGGCTGGGTTGCAGTACGAATCAGCTCAGGGTCATATCACGTTTGAGAACAACGAAACTGAGTGAGTATAATTATTGCTCTTAATTTCTCCTATTAACGACCTTTTTTATGCCGGTTCAAAATTTACACCAAGCAAGGAATATATATTAACTAGCTTATGCCCGTGGCTTTGCCCGCGTGGAGTTCAAGAAAGTAGCTTATATATTTTCCTCCTAGAATCGGTTCAGCCTCTATGTCGTGAAAAAGTAAGATACTTGGGAACCTTGCGTCATACGGAATTCAAATTAAGCCTAGGTCCTAATCCTAGGTATAACCCATTCACCGTTTAAATTATCAGCAAAGCGGCTTTTTTACCTCTTGCAAAAAATATTATTTTTTCAATAAAAAGTATCCTATGTTACTTCTAATACCTCCGAGACTATGTGTACAAAGTTTTATGACGATCGGTTAAGTAGTTTTTATATGAAAGCGTAACAAACAAACTTACATTCACATTTATAATATTACTAGCTGTGCCCGCGACTTCGTCGGCGTGGACGGCTTTTTTATCTTTCATAAAAATGTTTTTTTTTTTAATTAAAAAATATTCTATGTTACTTCTAATCTAATACCTCCAAGAATATTACAAAGTTTCATGATGATCGGTTTAGTAGTTTTTACGTGAAAGCGTAACAAACAAACTTACATTCACATTTTATAATATTAATTAAGGATATTAAGTACAAACAAAGTTCAATATTTGCATTTTTAATTCTTTCTTCTTATCGGTGTATTAAACGTCTTTCGATTTGTTCGTAGTATGCAGGCTTCCCCTTTATGTTTTTTAGTAACTTGAAGCTCATGGTATGACCACTCACTGTTGTTAAGTCCAGTAAAACTCACTCTAAAAACTAGTCCAGAACTAGCAATTTTTGTGTTACAGATGACTTGAACCACTCGGCCAACACGGCTTTGCAAAATTATATTTACTATACTGGGTGTATAGTTAAAAAATATGTGTCAAGGTGACAGATGGCGAGTCCATCAGCGTTCTCAAGCAAAACTGAACATACGTCTTTCAACTTCTATTCAAACTTACGCAGGTTTCTTCTGAATATTTTCCTTCACCGTAAATCTCGTCATATAACTAATCACTGTACATTTGAGTTCAAACTCATTGGTGCAGCCGGGATTCAAACTTACATTCTCTTTTTGCAGACTTCTACTCTAACCACTCGGCCACCACGGGTGTGTTAAATGTAGTATATACCGCCAAATATTTGAAAAGCGTCATGTCTGAGGATTATCCGGGGCTTATAGTTGTATGAGGTCGAGTGGATCACGCACCAGAGCGGCACTAATCATCTGCCGATATATACTAACATTACAGGGCTTCCTTTGAAGCCTTTCAACTGATGCCCAGCTGTATTTTGGTTCAAATGCGTTATGTAAAACGTTAGTTTCATTAGCGTTGGAGCAACGAGTGAATACTCTAAATTTGTATGTTTCTAGTTATGTAACTTCAGCCCTAGGGTATACACAGTCTGGGGTAACAGAATGGAAGAATTAAAAGTAATTAAAGGATAAGCTCTTCATACTAATATTTATGAGGAGACTGGTGAATGTGGACGAAGCGAAAGAGGTATGTAAGTCTAGAGAGAACTGGCGCTCTATGCTCTCTGCTTATTCCGTTAGGGACTCAGCGTATATATGTATGTATGACTTACGTCGTGACATACGTCGTATATATATATATATATATCGGTATCTTGTACTAGTTGTAGCTCGCATCTTTTTCCATCGGGTGGGCCGTATGCTTGTTTGCCACTCTCGTTGCATAAAATATATATATATCGGTATCTTGTACTTGTTGTAGCTCGCAGTTCAGTTCGGGTATGTTAATCTTTATATAAATAATTGTACTGTACGTGTGAATGTCACTGAACTCCTCCTAAACGGCTGGACCGATTTGAATTGACATTTTCTGTATGTCTTCAGGTGCAATGGAGAATGATTTAGAATGCGAGATTTGAATTGGTACCCGAGGACCCGATGGTTGGTGATGCGATCGTGTTTCGGGAAATTTAATTTTTCCCCCCGAGCGAAGCTGGGTGGGACAACTAGTACTCAATAAAGATGATGATATAGCTTTCTTCGATAAACGGCCTGTCCAAGCAAAAACTTTTTAGTAGTAGCGAGATTAGTTCGTTCAAACATACAGACAAGCTCTTTCTGGTTCTTATAAACACTAGGAATATTTGGACTTGCAGTTATCTTTTCACATCTTTCTTTCTCTCTCTCATACACTACGTAAAGTAATTTGTAAACATACACGTGCAATTAAGAATCTATCTACCTACACACACACACACACACGTATATTAATCTCATTCCAGTCATTCAAATCAATGTACAAGCGTTTCAAACGGTGACAGCACCAATTTTCCCCGCAGTAGGCACTGGGGGCTAATTTCCGCTGAAATTGCTGAATGGATATCTACAGGCCATCATCGAGCCGTCTCTAAGTGCGAAAGTCGCTTGCGATCAATTACAGTTCCCTTATGAACTTTATTTAAAAATAGAAACGTGAATGAAGCAAAAGTGGTTACTAATGGTTTACTGAGAAGAGAAATTCTTCTCTCTCTGCCTTCTCCGTGAGGAATTCAGTGCGATATGTATGTAAATTGAAGGCTGTGTACAGAAATAGATCTGAGAAGTTAGGCACTCGTAAGTTGGATAGCTGACCAATACTAATCAGCTCAGTTCTGATATTAGCTTCAGCTAGGTTCCGAAAGCTATAACTATACCGATGTGTTCATTTCTGAACTTAAGTACAATGATAAATCAAACCACGAGCTTAACGAAGAAGGAAAGCGAGGTAACCTACATACGTTTGATAAGAAATTTGAAGAAAGTATTATGGTTGTGCTTTATGCAGCAATGGACCCGGCATCTGTCATGTCGACACCTAAATATATCCCTGGGAAAAAGTGGGTGCTTATACAGCCATTACCCTCTCAGGAACCCTTGTTGGAAGGAATACTGTATTTTATTTCAATGTGTATTAAGAAATACTCAAAACAGCCGTATTCTTGCCAAATACTGTAATTTCGATTAGGTTTAAAGGTATTTTCTATAATTTCATTAACTTGGGTGGAGGTTTCATGAATTTATTGTATTTCCACTTAATGAAACGCCTTTCAACAATACAGAGGATTTGCGGCAAATTTCGACTTGATAATATTTCAGACAAATGACATTTTGCCTCAAATTGCTTTCGCTTTAGTGACTGTAGGCTTGGTAAGTTGAACGGCGGTGGAAAGTTGATAGCTATATTGTTATCTTCGTTGGATTAAACAATTTCAAGTTAGTATAATTTTACCGTAAAGAGCCGCGATGGCCGTGTGGTTCGAGTAACCTGTAACACATAACGATTCGAGTAAGTTCAAATCTCGACTATACCGATAGGTTTTCCTGAATTAAACTTCAGTGATAAGTCCCACCACGAGCTTCACGGTGAAGGAAAACATCCAGAGGAAACCTCCTTTAACGTCTGATAAGCAATTTAAAGGCGTATGTAAAGTCGTGCTTGAGTAATGGCGATGGACTCGCCATCTGTCACGTTGGCACCTAAAATATATCTCTGGCGGAAAGTGGGTGTGTGCGTAAAACATATACACCTCTGCTTACCAGCCTGCCTCAGCTTTCGCCGTTTCGGGGACCCTTATGGGAGAAGTAAGGATATATATTATATAGGTATCAATTTTTTTATCTTTTGGTAGCGCATGTTCCGGGAACTTCTACTTAACGGAACAATGGCAAGACCTTTCAGGCTTCCAGCCTCAGACTTTTAAGGTGCTAAATCACAGCTAAGTGCACCCCTTTGGGGTACAGAACTCGGCTTAGGGTGTCGCTGACTCGCGAGCTAGCTGATTCTGTAAACTTAATTTATTACACTCAAAACTATCTTACATACATACATATCATCACGCCAAGTCCCTACGGGGTAGGCAGAGAGTATAGAGCGCCAGTTCTCTCTAGACTTACATACCTCTTTCGCTTCGTCCACATTCATCAGTCTCTTTATACATGCTCGTCGGTTTCGAGTACTCTTAACGTTCCCGTCCTTCAGAGTCCGATCTATGATATGATATGAGTCTTGATCCAGGTAGTTGGAACGTGTATAACTATCTTATAAGTTATGAAACTAATTAAATATAACTCGACTAAATTTAAGCGGATCCATCCGCCTGTTATTAATAAGTAGTGCCGGAGAACTGTATTAAGTAGCTCTATAGAGTTCCAATCTGTTTTCAAACTACGTGGGACTTGTTGTAAATGCTTCTTGTAACTTAATTGCTGTCTGGTCTAGTGGTCCCCGCTCTTCGAAGGTCGTTGGTTCGATTCCAACTGGCGGCGGATATTTAAGTAGGTACCAGAACCATCTATTAATCCTTACAAATATTATAAATGTGAATGTAAATTTGTTTGTGGCGCTTTCACGTAAAAACTACTTAACTGATCACCGTGCATCTTTTTACACATATTCTTGGAGGTATTAGAAGTAACAGGATACGTCTTATTGAAAAAAAAAAACATTTTTACGACGGAAAAGAAGCCGTTTTACTGAAAATTTAAATGGTGATGCCTTATACCCAGGATTAAGACTTAGGCTACATTTAAATCACGAAAGATTCAAAGCTCTAATATTATAAAGGCAAGAATATGTATGTTGCTCTTTCCACGCGGGAGAAGCCGCGGGCATAAACTAGTAGAATCATAAATGCGTAAGTTTGTGGCGATTCTTGTTAAAATCTTTGTGTTCGACTACTCGAACCTCGATTTGGGCAGAGTGCCTGACCACGAAACTTGGCCAGATATTTGTGTGATGATCAAGAGTATTTGTACCTTTGTTTCGAATGTCCTATGTATTAATGTATACTATACATATATATCTATCTATATATAAATATATCGTTGTCTAGTTACCACAGTACAAGCTTAACTTATTTTGGGACTTATTGTGTGGCCACGCCAAGTTATGTATCGATACTCTCTAGCGAGTTAACGATACGAGACCAGTTAAAATTGTATTAAGCATAGTTCATTTATGCACCGCTTGGAGCGCTGGTGCGGATAGCTGTATTAAATCAAAGTAACTCACAATCGAGATGGTCATGAGAACTCATAGTACAGTGCCTGTTTAAAAAGTAAAGTTAACTTTAATTTAAAACGTAATTTGTCAGCTTTAATACACCTTTATTTTATCATAAGGCAAAGGTGAGAAATGTGGCTTTTGATGAATGTTAAATGGGTTGTTTTATCTCGTCGGGCTAAGCCCAGTCGGAATGTTTGGGTGAGGTTAGTTCCAACTTGTTCTGTGTATTGCACATGTGTGTAAGGGATATGAAGTGGGCGTGTGGTGGTCAAATGTACAATGTTGATGATTAAGATTAAATCGCATTATGTAGCTGAAAAGGTTCTGGTCTTAGGATAGTGATTTGTCTCTGCATTGCCGTTTCTGAAGCTCACCTATACATACGCCTTTGAATTTCTTTTCAAACGTATGCAAATTTTCTCTAATTTTTTTCCTTCACTGTTAAGCTCGTAGTGTGACTAGTCAATGTATTTAAGTTCAAATGAACTCATTGGTACTGTCGGGCTTCGAACTTGCGATCTTTGTGTCGCAGGCAATTACTTCGAGGCACTTGGTCACCACGGCTTTATGTATGATTATTATAAAAGTCTAGAAAACCGTACCTATAATACCTCTGGCGGAAAGTGGGTGTGTGGGTATTACCTATACACCTCTGCCTACCCCTTCGGGGACCCTTGTGGGAAGGCGTGAGGATATATTATTATTATTATTTAAAACCGTATTTACACACATGGGCTGGAAACTTCAAATATCACAATTTGTACCAGATTTTTCGATTTTTTATATCACGATGTCTTAAACTGTATTTATACAACAAGGGAAGGAACCCACTTAAAATATGCACGCAATCTCGTTCTACCCCTTCCTCTTATAAAAATGTTCATAACGAAAAGTGCAAGATACTCGTTCATATTAAATTAAAACTGCTTAGTTCGTACGAATGAAATTGAATGCATAATCAATGCGTTAGTCGTACTTGTGAACTGTTGCCAAGCACGGCATTGGAATTGTTTTCGGAAACCCCTTCTATGTGCTGTGGAGTTTTAAAGGTTTTATAAGTAAACATTATTTGTTGTCTGTAGTATAATCATTTTATTTCAGTTATTTATGTAAGAGGCAGAGGAAGGTCACGTTCCAACTACCTGGATCAAATAGATCGGACTCTGAAGGACGGGAACGTTAAGAGTACTCGAAACCGACGAGCATGTATGAAGAGACTGATGAATGTGGACGAAGCGAATGCAAGTCTAGAGAGAACTACCCCGTTAGGGACTTGGCGTGATGATATGTATGTAAGGTCTGTAAGGTGAAGGAAAACACCGAGAGGAAACCTGCAAAACCTGCGGAAAACGTTTGAGAATAAATTCTAATACAAATACATATGAGTAGTGATTGAGTAAGCGTAATGGACTCGCACCTGTCACGTTGGTACTGTACACATCTCAGTCTACCCCTCCTGAGACTTTTGTGGGTTGGCGTGAAGTGCTTCGTACTTGGAAAGTGGAAAATTTATTTATTATTACTTTGTATATATATATATATCCTCACTCCTTCCCACAAGGGTCCCCGAAGGGGTAGGCAGAGGTGTATAGGTAGTACCCACACACCCACTTTCCGGCAGAGATATATTTTAGGTATCAACGTGACAGATGTCGAGTCCATCGCCGTTACTGACGCAAGACTATACACATGCCTTTGAATTTCTTCACAGACGTATGCAAGTTTCCTTTCGATGTTTTCCTTCACCGTAAAGCTCGTGGTGTGACTAATCACTGTACTTTAGTTCAGAAAAACTCATTGATACAGTCGGGATTCGAACTTGCGAAAAGATCGCAAGCAACAAACCTGCTCGAACCACTCGGCCACCACGGCTTCGGCATTAATTTGTATTATAATATTAATTGATTTCCATATACAACTAAATGTAAAAACAGTTCAGTTGTAGGAATTTTTCACGTCCATTTTTTATTTTGTTTCATTACCAAAATTCTACGCGAATGGAATGCGAGTAAAAAAGTTAAATTACTCTAAAAGCTTCCCCTCAGCGTTCCCCTCAGCGTTCGAGTATCGTCATAGATACAAATTTCCGGATTTCAAGGGCCATTACCCCTACCAAGGGTCTGATTATTCCCTTGGGGTCCGATTATCTCCTTGGTAGAAGCATTTGTTATGACTCTTGAGCAAGCAAATTGTTTCGTTTAACTATGGTATGCTAGGATGGTGTTTTGTTTATTAATCTTCATACCATGTTGGAATAAAGGTTTTGGAGTGTGGTCTACTTATGGCGTGGTGTAGACGATGGTACTTACCAGAGCCTCTACGGGAAGGTTAAAGACCAAGTAGTAATACGATGCTCTGTTACAATCTATTTTTATTCTTTTGCGACTTTCCAACTGGCAAATAGTAGGGCCTAAGGAAAATACCCTGCACAAATAAACGGCGCACGTGTATTCGCTAGGAATATGTCCCGTACGGCGTGAATATCCAGACGTTTTTATGTTCTTATCTGGCGAGATTGGCGCAGACAGTACCGTTTGGACTCAATAGTATATTATTTACTTATATTAAAACTATTTTTACGCACTTACTTTTCCTATATTTAGCATTTGTGAACTAATTCACCGAGCACGAGAACATGTCCAACTGTTCAAGCCTTGGTGGACGAGTGCCTGCAACACAAATATTGCAAGTACGAATCCCGACTGTATCAATGATTTTTCTAACTTAACCGCAGTGATTAGTCACACCACGAGCTTTACGGTGAAGGAAAACATCGAGAAGCAACCTGCATATGCTTGAGAAGAAATTCAAAGGCGTACGTATAGTCGTGCTTGAGTAGTGGCGATGGACCGCCACCTGTCACGTTTGCAACTTTAATATTTAATATAATAATATATCCTCACGCCTTCCCACAAGGGTCCCCGAAGGGGTAGGCAGAGGTGTTTAGGTAATATTTAATATTTATAAATGAAAAAATTATATATTATTATAAGTCTAGAGAGAACTGGCGCTCTATACTCTCTGCCTTCCCCGTTAGGGACTTGGCGTGATGATATGTATGTATGTATGTATATTATTGTAAATTTATTTAGCAGAGGAAACTTTACAGATGCCTGTGTGAGCTAATTGATGTGTATTTGAGCGATTTTTTTTTAAATTGTATGTTTTTCAAATAAAAATAAATCAATATCATATGATTCTAATCAAATTCAGACGAAGCCTTCTTTAAGGATGGTCTTATAGAATAGTGTCATGAAACCAACGCATTGCGGATTTTGGTGCTTATTCCAATAAGTTTTCGTGGTATTGTACTTTGGGTTATTTTGAAACGAAGCCAAGAAGCTATAAGAGCGAGATTGCTGTGGCAATGAATGTGATGATCGTAAGTATGGTACAAAGGGGAGGTATCTAATCGTTTCATTTCCCCGCCGTCAATTAGTGCGGCGGTGAGGAACAAAGAAAAGCCACACGCCTCTATTTGTGGTATACAGAGTGATTCAATAAGATGACGAGCGATTAGGGTATAAATACTCTTTGAATTAAATATAATTGTTATATTATTCTTTGGCGTTGGCGCCTAAAATATATCTCCGTCTGAAAGTGGGTGTGTGGGTACTACCTATACACCTCTGCCTACTCCGTCAAGATTTTCTGAACTTAACTGCAATGAGACTTACTTACGCTACAGAAGAAATTCAAAGACGTATGTATAGTTGTGCTTTAGAAACGCCTATGGACTCGCCATCTGTCACGTTGGCACCTAAAATATATCTCCGGTGGAAGAGGAAGATATATAAATATATATTAATGCATAATAGGCACCTAATATACCTTTGGCGGAATGTTGGGTGTGTGGATATTGCCTATACACATCTGCCTACCCCTTCGAGGACCCTTGTGGGAAGGCGTGAGGATATATTATTATATTATTATTTCATATAAAATACATGTGTACTGAACATACATGTATAATGAACTTTAAATCCCAATTTTTTAACAGCTTTAACGGCATTTAAAATTAAAATCCTTCCCATCAAAAGAATTCAAATTGGTTCGAATCAAGTTGCAATAAATTTCGTTCGAAATAAAATGCACTGTAAAATTAACAACTATATATTTTCGTTCAGAAAAGGCGTGGAACCAAATTAAGAATTCGATTTTCGCGATGAAGTTTTAAACGCCGTTCCGAAATTAGTTTGCTGTCAGTTGCGCTATAGTCTTTAGAATATAACGAAAACGGCTCCATTTAAAAGTTAATATGGGAATATATAACACTAGCGACGCGCCCCAGCTTCGCATGTGTAATCGGGCAAGGTGCTTATATTTTTTTTCGTCACTGAGTCGCCTTTTAACCAATTTACACAAAACCTTGACAAATATATATGTATGAAAATCCATTCTATATATTTTTTGAGCTTATCGCGAGCAGACAGACATCGTGTTGTTTTTTTTTTAATATGTAGTGATAAGCATCAAATTAAAATATATATAAGTATAGTCGCTCTAAGAATCAGCGTCAGACTTGCCATTCATAGCTTCCAGTTTGGATTAAAACAGAAGATATTACAGCGAAAGATCTTATCGATTTGACACTTCAAGGATGGAAACTTAAAATATACTCGAGCTGGTAAAAAAACTGTAGACGGCGTGATAGTATGAAGACATTGATGGATTTAGATGAAGCGAAATAAGTCTGTAAGTCTAAGAGAACTGGCGTTCTTCTCTCTCTACCTACCGTGAGGGACTCGGCGTGATACTGTAACTCTCCGAACACAGAGTGGCAACACGCAAGTGATACTTCGGTATCGTGAGCGTAAATAGGCTACGGTAACCGTTTCCCATCAAGTGGGCCGTATGCTTGTTTGCCACTCTTGTTGTAAAAAAAAAGTGATGATATCTATGTATGTACAGCCCTTACTCAATATGAAATAAAAACTCTAAAAAATTTCAACAGTAAAAAAATGTGACACATTAAAGCGTGAATTTTCACTGAAACGTGATATATTATTTGAGCAATTCCGACCGTGGCTTAACTTTGTTGTCATTTTCAACAGTAGGTACCAATGAAGAATTTCATTACATTTTACACCTAAGTACGTTAAGAGAGCTATGAAGCTAAGCTCTGCGCTCTCTGGTATTTTAACAGGCTTCAAAAATGGTGATAAATTTTGCTACTTTTCTTAATTGCTGGCTGGCTAATGTCGCCTGGCTGAGTCCTTCACGTTCTGTAAGTTTTGAGAGAACTCTTCTCTCTCTATCTACTCCATTAAAGACATATTTATGTGAAGATATATATGTATAAGACAGACATATTTATATTAAGATAGATTGTATATAACTTTGGGTGCGGGAGTACGACTTATACACTTCTGCCTACCCCTTCGGGGACCCTTGTGCTATAATTCCACTACTGCGTTGAACAATCTCACTCTAGAAGGGCACTTGATAAAACATTGGTACTCACTTTGCTCCTCGTAATACAGACTTTATTGCACGAACAAATAGCAAAGGGTTCGCAGGCTATGTAGGTGTATTTCCCACGGGGACCCACCGTCAGGGGATATTCCTTTGAACAAGTGGATATTTTTATCGTTTTTCTTGACATTCATATGCAAACATTTACGTTTATTTCGATATATACATATTATATTCGGTATCAGGACGACTCAATATATGTTGGCGAGAATTTAAACGTATGCAGGCTTTGTCTACGTCTATAGATATGTAAATATATTTGATCTGAGACATGTTAATCTTGGTCCTACTCTTCCCCTCATTCTCACAGTCGTAAGCTATCTCCAATCTAAATTTCGTACAATTCCTAACAGTAATTTCAGAGAGTGTAAATACATATATTCGTATACTAGCTTATGCCCGCGGCTTCGCCCGCGTGGAAAGAGCAACATTATTTTTTTTGCCTTTATAATATTAGAGCTTTGAATCTTTCGGGATTCAAATGTAGCCTATGTCTTAATCCTGGGTATAAGTAAGTATAAGGCATCACCATAAAAAATATCAGTAAACCGGCTTTTTTTCGGTCGTAAAAATATATTTTTTTTTCAATAAAAAGTTACCTATGTTACTTCTTATACCTCCAGGAATATGTGTACAAACTTTCATGATAATCGGTTATGTAGTTTTTACGTGAAAGCGTAACAAACAAACTTACATTCACATTTATAATATTAGTAAGGATTGGTTTTCTCTTCATAAACTTACGCGTTCAATATTGCGATGTGATATTTTATTATGCTACGCTATCTCCCGACATGCAATTTTATAGGTATTTAAGCTCTTACGTTTGCGTATGTGTGTTAAAAAGAGATTCCAATAAAGGGGCGGAGTTTTGACTATCCCGATAAAGAAATTTATTCCACATTAGATAGCTTGTTTATTATAATAATATAATATTAATATAATATATTAATATGCCATGATGGCGGAGTGGTTTGAGTAGTTGCCTGAAATACAAATATTGCCATGAGACTTTCTGATCTAAAGAACAGTGATTAGTCCCACCAAGAGCTTTACGATGAAGGAAAATATCTAGAGGAAACCTGCATATCCTTGAGAATAAATTCAGAGGCGTATGTAATAGTCGTGCTTGAGAAACTGCGACGGACTCGCTATCCGTCGCGTTAGCACGTAAAATATATGTTTAGCGGAAAGTGGGTGTGTGGGTTTTCTTTTTAACTATCAGTTCTCCATTAATGTTACTACCACTGTGTTAAATTGGACGGCAAAAGCTTATAAAAACACACTGGTTCAGAACGACTGTAGTTCGAACGTGTAATCATTTTCAGGCGAAAGTTTTTTTCAAAAGTTTTTTTTTTTCAAGTTTTAATCAAAGTGACACAGTCGCAAAACCTTTTTGTAGCCATGGAATTAAGAACCCGTAAATCCAAGGGGACTTTTTGGCGTTTGCAAAAAAGGATTTACGCTATAGGTATACGTAAATCTTTGTTCCAAGAAATCAAGTATGACTCTAACACTGAAAACTTTTAATGAATATTCTATAATAATACACTTGTAATTTTTTATAAAAAAAGTACCAGGAGAGGAATTCCCCCAGTTTTTAAATAAATTATTATCTATTTTTACTTATTATCCTCGTTTTTTATTTATGGTCTATTTAGTTATGTAAAATAATACTGTTGCTGTCCTTAATAATCACAGAAACCACTTCAAATATGAGTAAGGAATACAACTTAAAAGACTTGTATTCCAACCGAACAGAGACCACGACCGCTTATTATTCGGCGAGCATTACTTTGTGGTCACTCTGTGGTTAAAATTATCTTGACAAAACACTTCAAGTGCTACCAACCAAACAAAGTTAAGATCGCGTGTATAGTATCGGTTGTAAGTAATGCATTTATGTTGGTACCAGTAGCTTATCTAACTACCATCTCTCACGAACGATAAGGAGCAATTTTGCACTTTAAACTTGGGGGTTTTACTTAAATTGGTTTTTAAAAGGCTTTGTTGGGTGAGTTTCAGCTTAATTGGTGCGATGGGCAGGAAATAGGAAGTGTAATTTTCATGAAAAGTATTTCAGCGTTATTGAATTGGTTAAATTGGATTAGAAATATTCATCAACAGCCGTGGTGCTCGAGCGGTTCGAGTATTCGCTTGCAAAGATTGCAAGTATGATTCCCGACTGTAAGGATCAAAGTTTTTTCTAATCTTTAGTATACTGATTAAGAACATCACTACTTTACGGTGCAGGGAAACATCAAGAGAATATATATAATACGAAATGGGAATTGGATTCGCCACCTGCCACCGCCTGATGGTAAGCGACTACCAGCTATGGACATCGCAAATTTATTTATTTTAAATTGATTTTGTATATAACATCATAATGCCTAGTAGTCAGAACGACTGCAAATCCTTGAGAGCGCGAGTTCGATTCCCGCTAGAGACAGTGCATGTAATAAACACAATTTGTTTTACCTTTATATAATAATAATATATCCTCACGCCTTCCCACAAGGGTCCCCGAAGGGGTAGGCAGAGGTGTATAGTTAATACCCACACACCCACTTTCCGCCAGAGGTATATTAGGTGCCAACGTGACATTCCATTCGCCGTGGCATTCGATTCCATCGCCGTTACTCAAGCACGACTATACATACGCCTTTTAAATTTCTTCTCAGACGTATGCAGGTTTCCTCTCGATGTTTTCCTTCACCGCTAAGCTCATGGTGTGACTAATCACTGTACTTAAGTTCAGAAAAACTCATTGGTACAGTCGGGATTCGAACTTGCGACCTTTGCGTCGCAGGCAACTGCTCAAACCACTGGGCCACCACGGCTCTATTTTACCTTTATGTTCCCTGTACACACTAACAACAGTGTATTGTGGAACAAATAATTTTTAACAAGCACAA
>JACCPG010000215.1:0-31721 GCA_016069955.1 Drepana arcuata
ACTTGTCCGGTCGGCTGCTGAGCCGCTGCTACCACTCTTGACGAGGGGTACATAGTCATGGTGAATATGGTCGTACTCGCCTTACCTCCAGTTGTTCTTTACCACACGCAAATGTATACATAATTTGTCTACGCTTACGGTCTTACAAAATCCACCGAGTTAAGCGTGATGCACAAACATAGTTCATAATTAGGTTTTCAAACACTATTTGAAGTTCAAAACCCCCTTTTTAACAATCTGCCAACCAAAATAACATACGTTCGCCTATACAAGGTCGTCAAATATTTATTTACGAATTACGATTACAATTGAAACATGCGCATTTGCTATATAAAATATATAAACAACGATCACAGGTTAATTAAAGTTTAAATCAGCTTTTACAGTTCACTCTGCTTTTCCCAGTGTTCATTGCTCGTACGACACAAAAACAACCCAATTCTCAAGCACAAAAATAACGAACGAATGATCTATTTTATTTTTATTGCACAAGTAAGCACAGATAAGTTAAGTCATCGAATGACTCTTTGGAATGACTATTGAGCAAGATCGGCTTAATAAAGATAATGAATTCTGTTTAAGTACTTACTGACATTCTCTATATCCAAACGGTTAATGTTTTAGGAAATTAATTAATACTTGATGTTAATTATGAATACAACATTATATAATTTTGTTATACTTTTATAAGGCTGATTACATACAATTAATAGGCACTAATAAACTTATGATTAATTAAAAGACGACTAAAAGCGGGCTATTTTAGAATATATGATTTTTGATATTAGGTACTAAATAAATTGAATACTGAGTTTTTAATACTGCCTACACCCGTGAAGACTACTATAGTCGTCACTTTCGTAATCTCATGTGCATTGCCATTACTAGGCAATCCTTGTCCTCGCCTTGGGTGCGGTCGACTAGCTCCGCCATTTATCCTACCAAATTGGGGATCCGGGATACCCGATCACAAACCGATCAATAAGCTGTAATATTCCCCCCGACGCTCGCAAATACCGGCCCGTGCCGAACCAAACGCGCAAATCCTGCCCATTAATATTATAATAAATCATCCAACCATCAATATTTAAATAAACTCATTAGTTTAGCCCAGATTTGATGGGTGTACAGATAAAAAATAAACTAGAGTTTTATATAACATTTATTTCAATGAGCAAACTCCATAATACAAGAGATTCTTATTTCTATAATAAAAGGCACTTAAGAATCTTAATAGATCACAATTAAAATTAATTGTCATAGGAATGATTTATACAATGTCAATAAGCCTCGTAACCGGGAAGTGGGAACGACCTACTGTAGTTCTCAATTTCCTCCTTCAGTTGGGTAATCTTAGTTTTAAAGGCGGCGTTTTCTTCAATAGCCTTGTTAAAGTCCGCCAATTTGTTGCCCGATATCTTGGTGATATCTTTCGCAATCTTGAGAGCTTTGTCGATGTAGTCAACTACTCTATCGATATCGGCTTCTTTCAATCCTCTGGTTGTAAGAGCCGGCGTTCCTGACAAAATAAAGATACATGTTGATAAATAACTTAATAAATATTATTAGGTGTAGAGTTAGTATGTAGAAGGTATCCTCTTCTAAAGGTACTGATGAGATTTAAATGGCCGTCCGAGTGAACATAGGCTGTATAGCGGGCGAAGCCGCGGGAACAGCTAATTTCAAGTAAGCAAGCAATATCTTTTCTAACAGCACTTAGTTAAGAGACTTTTAGACGTTTAGAAAAATTTATTGCACTTATGCTCGTAAACCATACGTGCAAAACTTTCTTAAACCTATATAAAAAAAAGTCTCATAGAAAATATATTTTCTCGCCCACCCACAAGGGTCCCCGAAGAGGTAGGCAGAGGTGTGTAATGTAAAGAAGGGAGAGTAGAGCGTCATTTCTCTCTAGACCTACAGACTTATTTAATCACACGGTTCTAGAACTTTTGACCTATCCTTGTGTGTTCGATCTATTTGTATAGAAGGTATAAAGTTACCGAGTCGTATTCCGCTGGGGTTGAGTGCGCTCTTGTCTCCGGGTACTGTGTTCTTGTTGCAGGCGATGCTGCACAATTCGAGCACGCGTTCCGCTGGCGCGCCCACCAACCCTACGCCTCGCAGGTCCACCAACGCCAGGTGAACGTCCGTGCCGCCCGTTGCGATGTCGTATCCACGCGATATTAGACCCTCACACAACCGTTTAGCGTTCTTTATTACCTGTTTAAAAATATATAAATACATTTGAATTCTTCTGATTAAAATTTGTATTAGAAGTAGAAGCATTATCTTCAAATTATCTTGTACCAAATCAAATTGCAGCATTTCTAATTTATTTGTACAAGTTCAAGTCTTCCTTACAAGGGTTTTCTTAAGCCTTAAGGGTAGGAACGATATCGTCTTTTCGCCGGACATAAATTGGGGTACTAGCATGACAGATGGCGATGTCAGCGCCGCTTTTCAAACACGACAATTTAAATGTTTGCCTTGCTTTTTTGCATTTAAATAGTATACATTAATATAAAAATCCTAAAACTTATTTATTTATTACTTATTACTTTGATACGATATATAATCACAGCATAACTTGTTTCGATATGAAACATATTTCAATACATCTTTTTACCTGCGTCTGATATTCCGCAAACTCTGGGGTGGCGGCTTGTTTCATGGTAGTGGCAATGGCGGCGATGGCGTGGTTGTGGGGTCCGCCCTGTAGTCCGGGGAACACCGCCTGGTTGATTTTGCTCTCTAAGTCGTACATGACTTTCTGACCATTGGCCTTCACCGAGCGCACTCCCTTTCGGAAGAAGATGATCCCCGCGCGGGGCCCACGGAGCGTCTTGTGCGTCGTTGTCGTCACTATGTCGCAATACTCGAAGGGACTCGGGATCACGCCTTCAAACAACAATAGATGTGGGAATTAGATGCACTGTTTATGTAAGGAGCAGGTCATAGTTAGGTTATCTATAATGTTTGTTTTCAAATTGTGTCAAGGATCAATAAATGTTTATTTGTTGTTCTTGGTTTGTTTACGAACTTATACTAGTCAATGTAAGCAAGTTTCCTCTCGACGTTTTCCTTCGCCGTAAAGCTCGTTGTGAGTATTCCTTTCGGGATTCGAACCCATATAAAAAAAAGCTGCACTACAGCTCCTTTTGCATAATGCTATATCTATACATATAAATAAAATTGGAGTGTCTGTTTGTAATATTGAAATAACCGCTTTTTACTACATGCATATGAATATATGTACGGTAAATACACCAAAACAACATTTTAAAATTTTTGTCCGTCTGTTTATTCCGGCTAACCTGGACCGATTTTGACGGGACTTTCACTGGCTACTTTTACTTTAGAAACCAAACAAATTTTTTTTTGTTAAATTTCATGCGGACGAAGTCGCGGGCACAGCTATTTAAGATATATATTGTATGTGTACCTGCTGCCACAAGGCCGGATATGTGTGCCATATCAGCCATCAAGTACGCTCCGTTCTCGTCGGCAATCTGCCTGAAGCGCTTGTAGTCGAGGCACCGCGAGTAGCAGCTGATGCCGGCAATAATTAACTTGGGTTTGAATAGTCGGGCGGTCTCAGCCAGTTTGTCGTAGTCTATTAACCCTGTTTTTGGGTCCACCTAGGTTGGAAAATGAAGGACATACTTAAGAAAAATTTTTGTCTTCTCGGCTCTAAGCATAAGTTTTGAATTACTTAATATCAGGGCCTTCCACATGGGTACCTACCCGAAGGGGTAGGCAGAGGTGTGAAGGGGTAGGCAGAGGTGTGTAGATATTACCTTCACACCCAATTTCCGCCAGAGATATATTTTAGGTACCGACGTGACAGATGTCGAGTCCATCGCCGTTACTCAAGCACGACTATACATAGGTCTTTTTGTATTTCTTCTCAAACATATGCATGTTTCGTTTGCCGTAAAGCTCGTGGTGTGACTTATCCCTGTACTGAAGTTCAGAATAATTCTTGGTACAGTCGGATATCGAACTTGCAAGATCCATGTTGCCAGAAACTACTCAAACCACTCGGCCACCATGGCTCTTGTTTTATAACAAGTAATAATATAATTACAATGTTAGCAATAGCATTAAAATTAAGCATTTAATTGGTTAATGACCACTGCTATCGTCGGATAATAATTTTCATAAATAAGCAACAGTCAAGTAAATAAGTGAAACCATTTCAGTTATTACGTCAAGCGGACGTGTCATTGACTTGATATGTATATGTAGCATCTTCGTAACATCAATATGACCACTTCAAGGCCACATCTGCTGATAAAATTATTCCGAACCCACACTCAATTGATAGTTCATAATGATACTTTATGATGACACTTAGATGCCAGTTGCTATTTCTTTAGAAACTATAAAAGGAATCAACTTATTTAGCAATTATTAAGCTAGCACTGAGCTAGCTAGCTGCTAGCTTAATCTGGTACATAATTATATAAATCCACAATAAGTATGCATTTTGTTTATTGTATAGTAGTAAAATATATCAAACAACAGTTCTTTAAGTTTTTTAAATGGTAAGATGTAATTTATTCACAAATTATGGCACATATTTTTTTCCCAATATCTTGGAATATATAAAAGCATAAATGAAATAATTTGTACCAGTAGAGGGGGATGGAACAATATCCTAAATAGGTGTCAGTTTTCTAGGAATCAACAAAATAATTAAGCTAAAAACAGACTTGATTAGAAGGCCTTTAAAAATGAATTCCATAAATGTTTAAGAAACATTTATCATGTGCTAGCAAATTATTTCTCAATGTACATTGTTTCTGTTTCGTTCAGATATTAAAAATACTTACTTTGTAAGGCATGCTTTCAAAGAAGATAGATGTGGCAGATATTTTCTTGGTGGGTGTAAAGAAGCCATGTGTAAGATGGCCACCATCAGGTAAGTCCAAACCCATAATCCTGCCATGGGGCTCGACAATACCGGTGTACACAGCAAAGTTGGCAGGTGAACCTTAGAGATTAATAAATATATTTTATAAAGCCATTTATTAAGATTGTAATTTCCATACTTAACTTTGTAATAATTATATTTTTTCACTTGAAATTACTTAACTTACTTACTTATTCGCTTTAGTTAACTTACAACAGATATTGGTTATAAAACTTCCAAACAGGAACAATATTTTGTAGGATAAGTTCACATTAATAATTATTATGATATTAGATTAGAAGAGAAAAATTTCATATAAAAACAAACCAGAGTAAGGTTGTACGTTGACACCCCATTCCTCAGCATTGAGCCTGTAGGTGGTTAGGGATCTGTTCTGAGCTAAGATTTCTATTTCATCTATGAACTCATTGCCTCCATAGTATCTGTAATAAAATAATTACTAAAAAATTATATGTTGGAGAAAAAAAAACTACCCTTTACATGGAGATTGGTATATTCTTTTACACATATGGTATTGTATGTAAGTAATGGTAACATTAAGTAATGTTGGTAAAGTCTTACCTCTGATGAGGCATGCCCTCAGAATATTTGTTATGCAGACATGAGCTGAGACATTGCAACACGGGAACAGATGTAAAGTTCTCCGAAGCAATCATTTCTAGCCCTGACATCTGCCTCTTCTTCTCCTTTACAATGAGATCATATAACTCATGGTCTGTTTCACTCAGGTTGCTATTTAGCTGCTTGGCACTCATTGTTAGGCTTGATGATATAGATCTTAAAACCACCTGTAAATTATGTAAATCTTGTTATTATTACTTTGAAGCACAGACATGCACAACCTTTTCCTATGATGTTAAGATATACACTGAAGTAATTCTTGTTTCTAATAATATTACAATAACTCTTCAGAATAAAGTGACCTCAAACTGATAATGTACAGATCGTGCAATCACAAACAAAAATTGATTAACTCTGTTATTGCATTAGTGTTATCATTACTTTAAACGTGCTTATTTTTCTTTTCATTTATGACAAAATAGCGGTTTAGTGTACCTATATTATATTAGTAAAGAATATTTATACAATTATTACTCACGTTGGCTGTCTGTAACGTGATTTTAACCTAAATTGGGCTCAACTTTTTATCACTGAACTGAATTCAAGCGAGCGAGCCAAAGAACCGAACCGACCAACTGTTTCGGTTGGAACAAAAATTAAAAAACTACAAAGTTAAACACAATTTACCTTGAACTGAGGGTACACTTTTGAATGTACGTTCTGCACTGCGTTTTTAAAAAACAATGATGATAAAAGATTTCCTCTCGTAGTAGCACAGAAACAGGTCTTCATTAATGCAGTCCGCATTTTGTTCTAAATTTTACAGAACTATTCGGCCAATCACTCAATTCAATATGTTTATTTCTTTGCGCAAACACAAATTAAAATTATCGGCATCGATAACCCAATATGAACTCTACAGTCGCAACATGACGTTTCTACGGACAGATTATTGCGGTGCGGTACGTTTCGAAGCGCGCGGTATTGACTAAGTATTGACGATGTTGTTGGAGTGTGAATAATATTTTATGTGTTTCATCAAAACAGCGAAGCTTAGTCTCACGGCAAGTTTACTTACTGGAAAGGACAGTTTTACAACAAACGACGAAGACGTTTGTAGACATTTTTTGTCACAACACGACCACAATGCCTTGTTTGTACCTACTAAGAGACAACACTAATTTGCTTACAAAAGATATCCTATCCTAGTAATTGAATAATATTAGATAGTACCTCCTATATGTATTCCTACGTCTGTTACAATAAAAAAGGGATATCTTTGCTTGGCATAGATATGGTACCTACCTATATTGAATTGAACCTTTACACGCAACTCACAACAAGGGTCCCGAAGGAAGGGACATGGCGAGCCTATCGTGTCATTATTCCTTATACAGGAGTGATGACTTGCACGATGAAAAAGTATATTCAAATAACGAATTACAATTGAATCGGACAATCAAGAAGAAACTCGAGACAACAAAGTAAGGACTGATAAGGTGGAAGTTGACTTGTGGGTGATAGAAAATACCAAATACATTTAATTAAAAGATAAAGAAAGGTTGTTAGAAAAGGATTTCTATTATGAATTATATTAGGTAACTAACTGTACCTACTTACCTACCACTAAGTAATACATATAATACCTACATCCTCACGCCTTCACACAAGGCTCCTCAAAGGGGTAGGCAGAGGTGTGTAGGTAGTACCCACACGCCCATTTTCCGCGAGAGATATGTTTTAGGTACCAACGTAACAGATGGCGAGTTCATCGCCGTTACTCAATCAAGCACGAGTATACACGCCTTTGAATTGATTCACAGACGTATGCAAGTTTCCTCATGATGTTTTCCTTCACCGTAAAGCTTGTGGTGTCGGGATAAGAAATTATATAAAAAACTCAACTATTCAAACCATTCGGCCACCATGACTTTTTACAACTAAGTAGGACTACTTATGTGTTTTAAGTATGAATAATGTATAGTTGTTGTCACGAGTTTAACGATTTGCAAAGTGGCTTAGCTACTAGGTAAAGGTGAACGAACATAAACCTCCAGCAAAATGCATAAAAGAAAACGATTCATCAACCGCAATTAATTAATAGCAATGGGTACCACAGGAACTGTGCAAAAGTTTCCAGTTCGACTTGAAAACTTGCTCTTGACAGTTCTGCTGACAAATTGTTATTAGTTACCGGCGGAACTTTAGATGATTAATTTTGATAGTAGAAAATACTTGGAAATTTGTGTAACAGTTCATGCCTTGTCCAACTCAAATTAACTTTTATTAGAGGTTCCAAAATATCTATATTCCCAATACTATATTATAATACTATATTTTGGAACCTCGTATCGTACTCGTATCGTCGGAACATCGTAGAGTATCCCACAAACTTTCGTTTACCCATTACCTAGTAGGTAGACTAACAATTTTTAGACATCATATTTTTATAATATTAGAAGGATTCATATATCGTAGCATTATTTTTAATGGATGATGCGTCAGTCTCTATTTCCAAGTGTTCGATTACAAGTACCTAATGATGCGGCTGAAATTGATGCCGATATTTTTTTATAACAAAAGAAAACATCAAATCGTCCGTATTCCTTGATGTGTATTTTCAAATATGGCTAGATTACGGAGAGTACTGTCAATAGTTATGTACTTACCTAACACGACATTGAGTGAGAGGTTTGAGTATTTGTGTGTTGGTTCTCGCTCTGGGATGTTTATATTTCCGCCGTCTGTGGCAGCTACCGAAAAGAGGAGTTTTACTGATATTATTGAACAATGAAAGCCGACGTTATCTCCTGTTTAGAAACGATGGTCAGTGTTTTATTGCTTTATGACGAAAACATTAAAAGTAAATCGAGTTACATACAATGTATATCGAACAAGTTTATTATTAATAACAGAAAAATATGTTTAAAAAAAAGGGGTAATGTGATCTCTTTTATACGATTCCACATAAATAAGCCTAGTCCTAAACCCTAGTACCCACCTAGTTTCTCTAAGTGCGTACTAGGATTTAAGATTAACTAAACTAAACGTACTTGATTATCTATAGTAATTAGTCAATGATATTTATTGTGAATAAAAGGAAGAGGAAGTAAAGAAGGATGGAAAAAGAAAATGAGAGAAAAATTAAAAAGACAAGCTTATAGTGCTTGAGCAATGGCGATGGACCACCCATGGCATTGATACCCCGTTAGACACTCGGCTTGATGATATGTATGTGCCTGTCAGATGGCATCTAGAGCATGTTTCGAACGCGAAAAATCGGTGATGTATTACACTTTCTACGCTATATCTCAAGCAAAAAGTAATCGATGTAATGTCTCATGTAAGTTTGTTGACGGGTGTACAGATAGAGTCAATATATCATAGTGATACATGATTGATGTGTATCTAGTTTAGCAGGAGCGTTTATCTCACCCAATATTAGTAAAATGGTCATAGGTTTAATGTTATTAGATTGAATGGGCGTTAACTAACTCAATAAGACCTTTGGATAAGATTGATTATCTAATATAACAAATGCGTCAGTTTAAAAGTGTATAAAAACAGTATCCGAGCTTCATTCGAAGATGGATCTCGCAAAGAGGTTATTTACTCTACCGCGAAAGGGGTCTAGAGAGAACTACCGCTATACGCTTTTGCCTATCCTGTGAGGGACTCGGCGTGATGATATATATCTACTTATGCCACCAGTCATAAATTACTCAGAACCCTCTGACATTTCTCAATTGGATAATCTCTTCGGCTATCATGTAGGTTAGTAGGAACATAATAATAATAATAATAATATATCCTCACGCCTTCCCACAAGGGTCCCCGAAGGGGTAGGCAGAGGTGTATAGGTAATACCCACACACCCACTTAGGAACATACTATGTCTAAATGTGTTCTGAGTGGATGATGTTAAAAGGAAAACGTAATAAAGTTGTACCTAGTAAGAATAGTGAGCTGTCACGTAGCGCTCGTCTTACGGCGTTTAAGGTGATGTACGAGACTGCATTAGTCAGCCCTACCAAAGGGACCTTTATATACCGCAATGAAAGGTATATAGGGTATATATTAGGAGGTAGAGCATGTATTTTGTTCTCGTTTGGTTTTCCTATTTGCCTTTAGTTAACATATTCTGCCGATAGATGGCGTTGTCAAATTATTGTATATTGTAAACGTCGCTCATCAAAGTCAGTCTTTCATCGGTATGCATAGATTTGAGTATTATATGGTGTAAGTATGGTTCTCGGAACACACTCGTGTTCATCACACACATGTCTGCCCTCAGCGGGAATCATACCACGACCTCAAGATTCGCAGCCAGAATCTCCGATCACTAGTGATCTGAGATCCAGTAATGGTTATATCGTTAGAAAGAGGAACCATCTCTTTTGCAACGAGCAGTACAAGTGCCTAATTGCAATTGCCTAAGTACCGAACTTATCAGACAAGTCGTGTGCTTAATCATCTCCGTTTCTGTATAATAAAATGGCTTACATTATTTCTATATTATCATCATTAAGTACAAGCTGTACACCGTGGTCTTACGCGCATTAAATCCATTTAGGTAATATGACAAATGCTCCACTCCCTCGGGAAGTACAATATTAAGGTAGGTAGTAGTTAGCAGTCCTCTTGAATAACTATGGGTATCTATTGATGCAAACTGCGTCAACATTTTAAGAGAGGTATAACGGGTTTCCCGTTCGAATTTGGAGTTGCCCGACTGGGGCAGGACGTCCACATTATAGAAGTCCGGAGCCAAATAACAAAACTTATTTTATTGTGTTCCTATGCGATGAATAGGTTTCTAGCTATTAGCTCCTTGGGGAGGGGGAGGATTGATTTAGATTTGAGGATTTGAAGATTGGAGGATTGGAAAATTGTGTTGGCAGCAGAGGGATTAGTCCCATTATGTTTCCAACACAGTATAATTCTCCGAGCATAGAGGTGCAACGCGCAAGTTGTAAGTGTGAGTGTAAATAGGCTATGGTAACCGTTTCCCATCAGGTGGACCATATCATTATTTGCCACTTTTGTTGTATTATAAAAAATCCTTTGCGTAGTTTAAGAGATACTTACCGACACCGCGAGTTGTTTTAGGTATATGTTGTAGAAATCAGTACTCGACGCCAGTCAGGTCAGGTTTTGTTCACGGTGTCCATGTTGTCGCCGGTATTGGCAACACGTAACTCAGATTAGCACAAACTATTCCATTGATTTGCTGACACGTAGGTATTCTACGTGCCTGTTGTTAATCGTCCTCAACTATCACCCCTATGTTACAATTTACAGTACGATGTACATATCGTTATCTATACTAATTAAGTATAAAATAATCATTAGCACTAAAAGCAAACTCAAACACAATGCTAAATAAAAATGCTTCATGATCGAGGTAACAATTCTGAAAATGGTATCGATCCCATGAGCGCTATTGAAAAACAGAACCGCTGAAGATAAAAATGCCACCTGAATGTTTAAACATGAATATTAATATATTTAATTTCAGATGTCAATACCAAGCACTATTTAGTGAGGAATAATTTTGGTTCAATAATAATCTACTTGTAACAACGCATCTTGAGACATATTATGTATGTAAAGCAATTTATAAAAAGAAAATAAGTAACAGAGATTTATTTATCGATAAAATTGATCTGATTGAGTCATTAATATACTCCGTAGTAACTTACTGACCTACGGAATAACAGTTTTTTTCCTTTTATGTAGATAGTAAACAGGCATATCTCTTGTATACAGCCTGCCAGTTTCTAAGCGGTTATTGCAAATTCTTTTTATGTATGGCAGTAGCTTTAGAAATTAACTATTCAGTCTTCTGCCAGCACAGCCGTGTCCTGTACTGTTCCGGAAATAATACTGACCGCAGAACCATAACACGCAACAATATTTGGTTTATATATATATAAATATTCTGCTGTCTGACGGACTCTATCCGATAGAATAAATAACTAGCTACCCAATTTAGACCACTGCTGCATGCAGTGAATGTAGAATCAAAGCTATACTTCCATTTATAACCATAATATTATAATAAATAGGAATGATTTTAATGTATGTATGTGTGTTTTGAATAGGCTCCGAAACTACTGGATCGATTTGAAAAATTCTTTCACCATTGGAAAGCTACATTCACCCGAGTGACATAGGCGGTGACATATATTTTTTTTATAGAAAAAAAACTGCTGGTCATAAATAATAGTCGTAAATAATCATATTTGTGTAAATGTGTTATTCCTTTCTGTAGGCAATGCCACTAGTCTCGCTACACTGTCACTAACATTACATATTATATAAAATATGTGCCGTAAAATTTTTACAAATAGCTACATTATACGGTCTGTTTCCCGATAGCGCGGTTGATAGATTGTTGACGCACGTGTCCCTTATTCCGCACTGACGTCACCAGAATTTATCAACCCATTCATCTTTACGCAGACCTAAGGCTGTGAGACAGATTCTATTCTTATAAATAATAATATATCGTCACGCCTTCCCACAAGGGTCCCCGAAGGGGCAGGCAGAGGTGTATAGGTAATACCCACACACCCACTTTCCGCCAGAGGTATATTAGGTGCCAACGTGACAGATGGCGAGTCCATTGCTGTTAATCAAGCACGACTATACATACGTCTTTGATTTTTTTCTCAAACATATGCAGATTTCCTCACAATGTTTTTCTTCACTGTAAAGTTCGTGGTGTGACTAATCATTGTACTTAAGTACTTAATCTCATTGGTACAGTTGGGATTTGAACTTGCAGTATTTGTGATGCAGACTACTACTCAACCCACTCGGCCACCACGGTGTTTGATCTTATTACTACGACAATTACAGGCCACACCCTACACAAAGTAATAAGCATTGTGAAATATAAATATTCTTAAGACCGTGAGCAAACGCCTACCTACTTCGTTGAAAGTAAGTGGTAAGTTATAAATAAATGACATTATTCGATTCTGTCGATTCAACGTCGTCACATTTGAAGTACCCCGTAAATAGTATTTCTCAAACTTCAGTTGGGTACATTCAGAATGAGATGGCAAACAACTTACGTTGAAGATGATTAGAGTTTCGGGTGGAAGTTTCCTTACACTTTCGATTTTACTAAGAATGTTAGGTAAAGTTTCTCATATTTAGTGGAAATAAAGAGCGAAAATATTATGTTGCGCAAGCTGCTGTATTCTAACAGAAATCGTTTAGCGTGACTGCAAGTCACGTAATTTACACAGATTTAAAAGCTAATGTTTTACAAAGATCCTAATAAGATTTGATAAAGGTTCTCTAAGCCGTACCAATTCATAGTCATAGTCTGGCAGTTGGTAATACTTCCGCTTTCTGCAATGCTGACACGCCTCGTCTATAATCCATCGCCGTTTTACAAGCACGACTATGCATACCTCTTGAATATATAATTGATTATGGAGACTTTAATCGTGCTTAGACCACAAGGTATATATGTACTAATAACGTTTAATGGTGATTTTATATCCCTTCCAGTTACAAATCACTTCTACTATTTATACGAGCAATAAATATTGGCCCCATCGCCGGTAGCCAATGTATTTATGACCCATTCCAACTTGACCCTTTGTTCCTTTGTGGTAGTTTTAATTCTGGAGTTAATATATAACATACCTAATGGTGTTGTGTAGGAGTAGATTTTCTTGAATGTTAGCGTTGTTACACGATAGACAAAGATCGCTATATGGTTTATATAGCGTTTGATTCGTAAAGAACTATGTCAGTGCTAATTTGCCTTAGATTGTTTACACATTAAAGCCAAATAAAATCAAAACACGCACGATACATTACAAGAAAACTACATAAAACACTTAAAAATTACTTGCGTTTTATTGCAAACGTTCGGAATAGAAATATATAAAAAGTTTTTATTGTTCTTCCGGACCATTGACAATTTTTTCAATTTACGCGATGGCGTGCCCAACTAAGCGCGAAAAACGCACAGTTAAAAGTTGTTTATAGCCATAGCCTCAGAATAATAAATACAGCTTAAGGACTTGACCACAAAGGATTAAATCTTTGATTATTTATAGAGTTTGAAGCTATGACAAAGGCTCGGTGTACAACAGCTACGGGAATGCCAAATAAAATGCCATAGTGTAGAAAGCTTAAACATTGATACTCGATCATGTTCAATGGAGTATCGAATAACATCGAGTATTTGAATTAAAAAAGCCGTGGTGGCCGAGTGGTTCGAGTAGTTACCTCCGACACAATGATCGCAAGTTCGAATCCCGACTGTACCAATGGGTTTTTCTGAACTTAAGTACAGTGATTAGTCACACCACGTGCTTTTCGGTGGAGGAAAACATCGAGAGGAAACCTGCATATGTCTGAGAAGCAATTAAACGGCGTATGTGCTTGAGTAACGGCGATGGACTCACCATCTGTCACGTTGGCACCTAAAATATATCTCTAGCGGAATGTGGGTGTGTGGGTATTACCTATACACCTCTGCCTACCCCTTCGGGGACCCTTGTGGGAAGGCATGAGAATAAAGAGATGCGGCAAAGATTCTATGTGGTTTAAGGTAAGACTTACTTGTAGTTGCATCATCACCTCCAGCCTCCCTTTATACGTATATTAACGTGTTTACATAAGAGGCGCTATCATAAGAATAACAAACCATATAGGTACCTATTTATTTGAGTCGTATCGTTAATGAGGATAAAAGTAGCATAAACTGATATCAAATATATGTTTATGGATAGATAGAAATGTAGTGTTGTTAACATTATTATAATTATATAGTATTTGTTCACGATAAAAAAATCATAGCACATTTAGTGTTTCTGAAATAGGCCGTTTTCGCTATACATATTAATGAGTATAATTTTTTTATTGGCAATACTTATTGTCATCTGTCAAATCTAAATCCCAGGTTTAATTAACGTCTGAATGATTCTTCTGGTTTCTTTTCGAAAATCAGTTGTTTTGTGAAAATGACGAAAACGCCCCATAAAGGGGTTACCCACCCTAGATACTAAGACTTATTACAGGGGTATCTGGTACTAACATACGGCGAATTATAAGTGTGTCCATTCTGTTATCATTCTCGTTTTCATTACATATTAATTTATTTATAATATTCCTTTGTATAAGCATTTTTTTATTAATAATATAATCAATAAATGTGTATATAAAGTAACACAATTATGTAGTTATATGTCATTCAAACACATAACAAAAGTATCGAGATCGTTTAATCCAAATTTCCCGGTATTGCACACATGAGACATTTACGATAATCTTCACATACTTACAGGCAGAGATGTGACAATTGATGAAATTTCTACTGGATGTTAAAACGTACTTCTAAAAAACGTCTAAATATTTCAGAACGAGCGTTCAGAGAGTTGAACCGATATGTTGAACAGGTAAGTAGATCAACTTTGCTTCAACGTTGGCTCTTAGACCTAGTAATAGACCCACGTAACATATTTAGGTAACATGATCATGACGGATGTGGGCATTGTGGGCCCGTGATTTAGCTGGGCTGGCATCTTACGTGGCCCGCACGTGTCAATTTGTAACTGTCACCACGACAGCTTGCAGATATCTTTGTCCGTTCAAGCGCGGCTCTGAGCAATGGTTGACGTATATGGTATTTTGACAGCAGTATATTGCATTCTTAACCCTCAAAGTCTCAGAACAATAACTAAAGCGCTCAAAGTGCTCAGACTGTTGTTGTTTTTATTCATGGATAAAGTAAATTGTACCTAAAGAAATAGCTTGTAATTTTTTATCTTATTTTATAAATATAAATCTTCGCCTTTTATAGGCGGCGGTAACCGCTTACCATCAGGCGAAACGCAAGTTTGTTAGCCACCCGAGTGGTATAAAAAATAATAATTAAAAAGAGGTTATGATTGAATATATCTTCACGCGAGACTTTTTAATTAGTTTTTTTTAATCTAATGTGGAGCATATAAACAATAAACTATTAAATAATTAATATATAGTGGAATGCATAATTATTATATATTAGGAAATGCATAATTATTATATTATATATTATATTTTATTATTAGGTGACTACCTACGCACAAGCATGAAATAGCTGCAGTACTTCCACGGATTCTGGTAAATTTGCGAACGAGGAATCCTTTTAAGTCTTCATAACATTCCCCCGGGAACTTAAGATTTGCGGGTGCCAAAAGCATTGCGTACACGACCTTAAAGGTGTTCGAGAAATTTCGTCTGTCGATTATGTAAAGATACTTATTTTAGTGAAATTAGTGTGAAAATAGCAAAGAAAATAAGTAATATGGGCAATGAAATGTGCTACGAAATTATCAATGCTAATAAATATAATTAAAGTGTTTGTTTGTAACATTGAAATAGCAGATTTATTCATGATGCTTACGAAATAATATACATATATAGGTAGTTCTACTGAAAAACAAAAAAAAATGTGTCTGTTTGTTCCCGATAATCACGAATTACGACAGACATTTGTAAAGATGAATAAAGCCTTGTTACGTTGGTTTGGACATATAGAAAGTATGAGTGAAGAAAGATTGACGAAACAAATATACAAAGCGAAAGTGTGTGCAAGAAAAGGCAGAGGAAGACCACGTTCCGACTACCTAGATCAAATCGAACGGACACTTAAGAACGGGAACGTCAAGGATACTCGAAACCGGCGAGTATGTATGAAGAGACTGGTTTAGAGAGAAATGGCGCTATATTCTCTTTGCCTTCCCCGGTAGGGACTCGGAGTGATGATATGTATGTATGTATGTATGTACGACAGACACGAATCAAGTTAATAAAGTAATTCAGGTGCTAACGTGACACATGTCAAGTATGACGACGAATTTCATGCACAACTGAACATATGTCTGATATTTCGCTACGATGTTAGAGTAAATGGTGACATTACTTATTGTATAAATATATATAATAATATAATATATCCTCACGCCTTCCCACAAGGGTCCCCGAAGGGGTAGGCAGAGGTGTATAGGTAATACCCACACACCCACTTTCCGCCAGAGGTATATGAGGTGCCAACGTGACAGATAGCGAGTCCATCGCCGTTACTCAAGCACGACTATACATACGCCTTTGAATTTCTTCTCAGACGTATGCAGGTTTCCTCCCGATGTTTTCCTTCACCGTAAAGCTCGAGGTGTGACTAATCACTGTACTTTAGTTCAGAAAAACTGATTGGTACAGTCGGGATTCGAACTTGCGACCTTTGCGTCGCCGGCAACTGCTCGAACCACTCGGCCACCTCGGCTCATTGTATAAATGTAAGTTAAGCGAAAGAGGTTTGAACGAACTGACGATCTATCCTCTCTGCCTACCCCGAGAGTGACGATATATTTGTTAGTAGATATAAATTAAGATAAAAAAATACACGCTTATTTGTACTGGGCCACTACGGTTTTTTTTTAATAAAATACTAGTTGCACCCGGCATACGTTGCAATGTGACGCTAATTCAGCATGTCATACTTTGTCATTTGGGATAGGAACCAGGTGTCTATAGAACTTAGTACCAAACTTTAATCAGAATCTGATCAGTGAGTTGAATGTGAATGTTCTAGTACCATAGAGAACAAACATTCAACCATTGTTTTTTGTTGAAATAGAAAAGTAAAAAAATATAAAGAATACTATTTCCAGTACTGTTGAAGAATAAAACTACGAAACGTAGGTACGTTGTTTGTAGTAGAGCCAAATTATAGGGGGTATTCCTCGAAGAAGGGGCCTGACCCAGTTCCGGCGTGAGTTAGTGGTTGTCCCCGTTGAATTCCTCGGCTCGTACTAATTGTCGTAATAGTACAATCAGCCATTTTGACAAAATCTTCTTATTTATTTTATAAACAAATACATAGTATAAATATTCTTCCCTCTCTATGAAGTTGTTTGCGAATTCGTAACTATCTCCTATTGCTCACGGGAGTCCATTGTGGATAGTTTGCTCGCTATGGACTATAAACAATAATTCATATTTAAAGCGATATGTATTGTAAGATTTATTTATAGTTAAAATTTTTTATGTGACATATCACGATTGAAGTTTACAGTGAAGGAAATTGTATGAAATCTACATTCGTTTTAAAAGAATTATAAAGGCGCGACGATCATCGAGTTTTAAAAGTTAAATATATATACTTTGAAAAAGGTGTTACACCTCTGCCTGCGTCATCAAGAAGATGGGAAGATATATAATAATAACAAAACTCTGTATAAATATGTTTGCCTTATAGATCTTAGATAATTAGAACGACGAAGTGTCGTTTCGAAGGTCGCGGGTCGAATCCAAGGTAGAACTTTTCCTAGCTGTATTTTGAGACAGACTTTATCTACAATAACAAAAATTAATAATAATAATTAGTAAATATATATATATATATATATGTATATATAATCATAATATATTTACCTACACCTAAAATATATCTGTGGTGGAAAGTGGGTTCCATATAAATATATATATCCTCACGCCTTCCCGTTAGGGTCCCTGAAGGGTAGGCAGAGGTGTATAGGTAATACCCACACACCGAGCACCAGAAGGCGTGACATCTCAAAAATCTAAATAGCTAACTTGCAAACCTCGAGCGGTTTCCTAGTGTATTTTTTTAATCGCGTAAGCTATGCATTATGGTTATATAAATTAAGCAGAAGAAATACAACTATATTATAGCTTACGTATGGCTTTATATATTAAATTACGTGTCACGTTGTTTGTCCGCGATGGGCTCCTCAACTACTTAAAAGATTTCTATCAAATTTGCACACAGTGTGCAGTTTGATCCAACTTAAAAGATAGGATAGCTTACAACTCAATTGGACCCGATAGGTGGCGCTGCGATCGTGTTTCAGGAAGTTTAACTTTTTCACACGGGCGAAGCTGGGCGGGACAGCTAGTTTGTTTATATATGTTTGTGCCAAATCGGTCATTCACGAAAAGTTTGCCTTGCGCTCGGGTCTCAGAGTCTCAATTGGCTCAGAATTTCTTACTTACGGCATCCAGTCGCAGACATTCTAGAATGTTCACTGGAACTTCACGGACTGTGTTCACAGGCTGGTTCACCCGTCCCAACGGTATTTCTAAAACTTTATCAGTCATCGATCCGGGCCACTTTTAGAGCATTAAAATAATGCTCTGAAAGATGGTAAATATTTTAGGTGCCAACGTGACAGATGTCCATCGCTGTTACTCGAGCACGACTATATATACGCCTTTGAATTACTTCTCAAACGTACACAGGTTTCCTCTCGATGTTTTCCTTCACCGTAAAGCTTGTGGTGTGACTAATCACTGTACTTAAGTTCAGAAAAACTCATTGGTACAGTCGGGCTTCAAACTTGCGATTTTCGTGTCGCACGCAACTGTTCAAAACAGTCGGCCACCACCGGCTCACTTAGGTATTAAACCAACCAATAATCTATGTATGTATAGTTACAGTGTGTAAGCATCCTCACAAACTTTCTCATTTATAATTTTTGTATGATATCATTTTACTTAATTCAAAACATGAATACGAAGAGACAAAAATGATCGTTCTCATTATGCTGGCCGAAAAACATTCATTTAAGTTGGTTCCTTAAAAGATAAGAGCCCGATTTAGAAAAAATATTTTATTCAAACGATCACTCATTCAAGCTTATTGTAAAGGAAGTTGGATCGGCATCCCAAGCCTATCCTATAATGAACTTTGAATTTCGTGGAGTTTCAGAAGATTGAAAAATTTATTATTAATAACGACTTTGAGTAAAAATATCCATCAATCCAATAAACTAATATTGGCGGTCATATGCTTCGAATTAGCTTGAAGTTCGAAAATATATGAATAATCCACGTCTTCTTACAAGGATCAAACATAGGTATATATCTTCACGCCTTCCCTCATGGGTACCCGAAGGGGAAGGCAGAGGTGTTTAGGTACCCACACACCCACTTTCCGCCAGAGATATATTTTAAGTGGCAACGACACCATGAGTCCGTCGCCGATACTCAAGCACGACTATACATACTCTTTTGAATTTCTTCTCAAGCATTTGCAGGTTTCCTCTCGATGTTTTCCTTCACTGTAAAGCTCGTGGTGTGACTCATCACTGTACTTAAGTTCAGAAAATCTCATTGGTACAGTCGGGATCCGAACTTGCAATCAGCTCACTAGCTGTGTCGCAGGCAGCTCACTACTCAAACCACTCGGCCACCACGGCTCTATCAGGTAGAGGTGTAGTAACATTATCTCTTTGCTCAAGATAAGGTTGGTGTAACGTGCCCACGCGCTATTCCTAGGCAAAACTTTACATCCGAATTTGAAAATGCTACTCAAATGTGTAGGTAGGTTTCCTTACGTTACTTTTCTCCACCTCGCACTTCGTTATGTTGTATAAAATCAATCAAGTTTCGAAACTCATTGGTACATATTGGTTTGAACCTTAATCTTAGCTTTGCAGCTACGTACTTGAACCACTCGGGCACCAAATCATTTATTAATGCTATTATATTGAAATTCGATAACGAAATCCTTAAAATGTTACTTAGGAATATTACATCAAATAAGAAACGTCGAATAGATTAGCATAATTAAGCCGTATTCATTGCTCAAAGCTCCTTCAATTAATTAGTATGAAGGTTCCCCCTCACAGACGAACTTGTCGAGCCTATGTTTTCAAGAGACTGATATGATCAGGGCAGAAAAGTAGAACGTCAATTCTTTTTAGACATTTATCTCTTTTGTTTTATGTAGTATACTATCAAAGTAAATGGTGATGTAATTTGAAAATTCATTTTAAATAATACTAGCGCTAATATTAAATAATACTATTATAAATGCGAAAATGTGTATGGGAGTTTTTTCCTCTTTCACGTAAAAAGCTACTAAACGGAATTAGATAAGATTAGGCACAGATATAGATTATTAGCTCGATTAACACTTAATATATTAATAATAAGGTATAAATAAATAGGAATGCCTTATTCAAGGAGAAAATTTCAGAATAAATAGCTTCTAATAAAATAAAATGTGAAAGTGTGGACACGTGGGGCACAGCTAGTTAATGTACGCCCTATCTATTACATATATTTCTTATGTCCGTGAGTGTTATTAATTGAACTCCGCCTAAACAGCTGAACCGATTTTGATTAATTGTTGTGTGTGTTCTACTGGAGTCGAGAATGGTTTAGATTGACAATGGGACCCGATAGGTGGCGCTGCGATCGTGTTTCAGGAAAGTAATTTATTTCCCCCAAGCGAAGCTGGGCGGGACAGCTAGTATTATATAAAACATTAAAATGTTGACTATGTCTATAAAGTTTTCATCATAACATAACGTTATTAGTATTAAAAATATGTTTAGTAATCTTATACAGCGCTTGTTAGAACCTAATCTGCTACATATTACCATGAATCACGCTGCTAAGACATGGATATTGAGATCGGTAAATTGGAGTTTAAGGTCTAAGTGTACGTGTTTCAGAGATAAAATATTATTTTACTCACGTTCTTCGCTGTACGAAATTTAGTGCAAAGAAGATTTTTTTATTACATCGTCTTGGGATTTAAAATTAATGGTTGTCGCATAGATATATCTTTAGTGCCAAAACTAATTCTGATTTGCCTTCGTGCCAAAGTTTGTAGATTTTTTTCACAATTTAGCTTTTTTATAATCCTTGATCAGATGAGGTTATGAGTACGTAAAAATTATTTTTAACATCCAGAGTTACATAGTCGGGAATATTACTGAAAATAATATTGCTATGGATATAGGATATATATATATATACTTGGCGTGATGATATGATGATGATGATGATATATATATATATATATTATTATTATTATTATATTTCTTATGGATTGGATGGATAAGGATACTCGAAACCGGGGAGCATGTATTCAAATTAATGTGGTTGAAGCGAAAGGGTTCTGTAGTCTAGAGAGAACTGGTTTTCTAATCTTCATGCCTACCCCGTGAGGGAGTTCGTGGTGATATATACCTACATATGTGATATGAGTATGCAATACATACCTACTTCATATTAATTTTCAAGGCTTAAGATCATCTATCTTCAAGCTCTCTTAAGTATAAATAAAATAATATCCTCACGCCTTCCCACAAGGGTCCCCGAAGGGGTAGGCAGAAGTGTATAGGTAATACCCACACACCCACTTTCCGCCAGAGGTATATATCTTCACGCCAGGTGCGCCTTAGGTGCCAACGTGACAGATGGCGAGTCCATCGCCGTTACTCAAGCTCGACTATACATACGCCTTTTTCTCAGACGTATGCAGGTTTCCTCTCGATGTTTTCCTTCACCGTAAAGCTCGTGGTGTGGTCACTGTACTTAAGTTCAGAAAAACTCATTGGTACAGTCGGGATTCGAACTTGCGACCTTTGCGTCGCAGGCAACTGCTCGAACCACTCGGCCACCACGGCTCTCTCCCACCATTCTTAAGTGTATTAGTTAAAAGATGTCCACAATATTCATAATAGGGTGTGTAACTACACACCTCTGCCTATCCTTCAGGGACCCTTCTGGGAAGGCTTAAATCATATTAATCAGTGTTAAAATGTATATGTTAGAGAAAGTATTATCATGAACATATTTCATGTTTTCAATTTCTATGGCTTAAAACCTTTTCTCAGCTTTGGGTAGGCTAATTGAACTGTCACAGTTTCATAATAAATGAGAACAAGATTACGCCGTGTTCCTCCGATACAATATTGTTGTATGGCTTTTACAGACAAAGAAGTAGTCTGAAGGCCTTATAAAAACTAGATTATAAATTTTGCTAACAGTGTTTATTCCATGTTGAAATGATGGTTATACCAGGATTTTTTAAATTATGATAATTTTTTTTAAATTTTGTTTATTACCACTTGGGTGACAAACAAGCATGCGGTCCGCCTGATGGTAAGCGGTTACCGCCGCCTATGGACGCTTGCAACATCAGGGGTATCACTCGCGCGTTGCCGACCCTGCAGGAATCTTTTCACACCCTTCTTGAAGAACTCCATGCTGTATAATAAAAACATTGTAGGGAAAACTGCATACATTTCTGAAGAAATTCAGTGAAGATACCTACGCGAGCCTGACATACATACATACATATCATCACGCCAAGTCCCTAACGGGGTAGGCAGAGAGTATAGAGCGCCAGGTCTCTCTAGACTTACATACCTCTTTCGCTTCGTCCACATTCATCAGTCTCTTCATACATGCTCGTTGGTTTCGAGTACTCTTAACGTTCCCGTCCTTCAGAGTCCGAGTTACAATCACGCCCTCATTCACGCCAGTTGATTTGCGAATTGCTTCATTGCGGATTCGATATAATATCGTTACGCCGCACATTTTTCGAAGAGATCGCATCTCGACTGCATTCAAGCTATTTTCATACTTCCTCTGACATACCCAGGATTCGCTGCCATACAATAAGGTAGGTACCAATATCGCGTTGTGGACAGCAACTCGAGCATTCTTGCTCAGACTTTTACTGCCCATCAACGCCGACATGGCTCCATTCACCTTATTTCCGGCAGTTATCCTTCTTTCAATATCTTTTCATACTTTCCATCTCGTGTGAACATGCTTCCAAGATATACAAATTCATTCACTTGCTCTAGAATTTGCCCATTTACCGATATAGCACACTCGGTCACTTGAGCCTGACATACGTGGAATGATTAGCCACCTGTCACACTGGCACCTAACTATATGTTCAAAAAGAGGATTTTGTTAAATGTTTCCCTATACCTCCGACGATCATTGTAGAAGGCCGTGATGATTTAATAGAACATAGGTATATGGGAATAAATAGCCTTCCGAAACGTTGACCGAAAGAAATGTCATTCATTAATGTAATAATAATAATGTTTACATAGCTTTGACAGCATGAGCCAGCAATGGAACTGAGGAAATATAACGGTAAAGAAAACGAAAGATAACGAAAGCTTACACATATCGTTTACTGTCTTAATACTTTTGAGCGTATGTAAAATGAAGTACTTACCTTACCGTGGATTTCCAAGCCCGTTTTCATGTCGGAATGCGTGTAAGTCACATTAATCTCATATGTCAAGATCGTGATGTAGATAATACATGTTTACCTTACGACGACCGTACTCGGCGCAGATGTGTTCTGTTGAATATTCAACAAATAAGTCAAGGGCCATTTGTAAATTTATTTTTTAAGCCACTAAGTTGGCAACCAATCTTGCGATCCATTGGCAAGCGGTTTGAAGCGGCGGAAGGTTGTGTACCCTTGATACTTATCCGTTACATATGTATTATGAAACAAAGTCCTCGCCGCATCTTTCTATTGGACTTACTGAACTGGGTTTCTTGCGGTTTTCTTCAATAGACAAAATTCATGAGGAAGATTCAAGAAGAAGAAATATGACGAAAAATTGATGAAAAAGTGCATCGACTGCACAAAAACTGCCTATGATCTCTTGGAGATACAACAACAATGTATGTATGTACCCGTGTGAAGCTGGGCAAGGTCACTAATAATTAAAGATAATACCAGATATTTTGTGTTTTGCGTCGATATTGTCCAACGTGAATATATGTGGGAATTAGTTAACTTGATTTAACTAATATAGTTCTGCATTGGAGGTACAGTCGCGATAATATATTAATCAAATTTGAACGCAGTCGAGATTTGCCATAATTTACTTAGAAATTCTATGTAGGAGACCTTTGACAAACATGTTCGAGCGCTTTGTGTGTTTGACTCCGGTTCATTAGGAATTCTTGATTATTTCGGATTGAGGCGCAGTCGTACTTCAAATGTCAAAAGACCGAGAACGTAGATTGATTACTAAGCTTTGACTTATATACCATAATCTGTAAACCAGCAGTATATGATACTGTGGGATATAACATATTTACCTATATACCTTTAGTTATTGTTCTGAGCTATATACATAGTCATATTACCTTGGTTTATCCCCCACGTCTAGAGAGAACTGGCGCTGGCGCCTATTCTCTCTGCCTACCCCGTTAGACACTCGGTGTGATGATATCTATGGGTGTATGAATCCTCGTCTGCTCTGTTAGTGCCTTATGTTTAGAACCTTAACTAGAAAAATTGAAATCAATTAATTTTCTTTCAAAGATATTTTCTTTGTAGGATCACAGTTAGCTTGAACTAAAGCTCCCAAGTTCTGTATATTTGTTACAAAACTAATTATGGAAGCATTTTGAGGTCTGGATCAAAATATGAAAGGAAAATTTATTGAGGTAACTGTTTTGCTCAAAAGGTTCTACAATGTTTGCTATTTTTCTTTACTAGATTGTGCGATCGATATGCTTGAAGTAGTTGGAACATAATCTACCTGTGCTACCTCTTCCAGACACTTTCATATCTGTTTCGTCAACCTCTCATCATTTATCTTTTCTAAATGTTCAAAAGTAACAAGCTTTTCTTCACCTTTTTAATCACACCCTCATACACAAAAGTCGCAATACGTATTCGTATTGCGATCTTGATTGCGTATTCGAGCTGAAATCGTTATATTTTTTAAATACATACATACATATAATCACGCCTCTTTCCCGTAGGGGTGGCAGAGACCACTTCTTGCCACGATCCTTACATACTTCTTTTGCTTCGTCCACTTTTATTATTTTCTTCATACATGCTCTTCGGTTTAGGGTACTCTTTACCATTATATTTTTTTAAACGTATTTATATCAACTGCATGGATTTTTTTCATGCTGAAATTCCCGGGATTCCCTGTCATATAATGAAGAGGGCAATATTAATGCTAAAATAGTCTACGTCTCTACAGTAAAGGAAAATCGCCGCCCATAGCGAATCTATTGAGTCAGTGACATCAAAGCTTCGGGTATATTATATTAGATTCTATCCACAATAGAATCGGTCTTTTGAAGTGATTTACGGATGTCAAGCGTTCAAAATGGCCGCACAATGGTGGTAAGCAATTATCCCACAGAGCTTCCGGGTACCACTCACAATTTACAAAACAAAACCATTTCTTCACATCTGCGAGTAGTTATGATCAACCACAGTTTAGGAATTATATTTTATTCTATCTGAGATTGATTGACCTTACAGAAGCAGACCCACTGTTTCTGGGAAGCGTTGTTTTAGCGGTAAGGTTACTCCATTCCACTTTATGTAATGGAGGCTATTTGTCCCTAAGAATAGTGTTAGATTTAAAACAATTCTGTTGCAATAGTAACAAGGGATCTTTGATTACGCCTTAAGGCTACGGTTGACGCGTACTAGAGGATAAGATCGAAGAGATCGTATAGTCGAACATCTCAACTCCAGGATTTAAGATACTTATTTATGTCTTTAAGTATTTTTTAGACATAAGTATGTTCTCTAGAGAATAAAGACCTACGATACCTTTTTTTTTATACCACACGGTTGGCAAACAAGCATGCGGTCCGCCTGATGGTAAGCGGTTACCAACGCCAAATACCAAAATTTATTTAAATTTCATAAATGATAAAAGCGGTAGGTTACAGAAACAACCGTCAATTTTAAATCCTTAAAACTCTCGAGCGAATTTACGGCGGCCATAAATCTTCAGATTTTATCGCTTGGGGAAGTCGTAGCGTAATTATTCATTAGTTTTTTTAGATCATATGAATTGGGCTGAGCTATAAATGCAACTGCAGCAGAAAAGATTATTTTAATAGAACGCCTGCTGTTTATTAGCTTTTGTTACAATTAATTTTACCACACGTTAGCTTTTTTTATTTCTGAGGAATATAGAGGACTAAGAGATAATATTATTTCAAACAAACGGATGACAATTATCGACCCAATTTATAAGAAGCGGTAACCGAAGCCAGTGGGCTTACAGGTTGGAGAAACCTAAGCAGAAGGAATGAAGGCTTCTCACTAGCGCTTATTTTTGGAGTTGGCAGCTGTATTTTGAAAACGTTAACGCCATTATTTCAAGTCAAATTCTGAATGACTGCTCTCTTAACCCAACTGGAGCTAACACATCTATTGTATTAGACACAATCTTTACATTTGGATATATATAGGTTTATATGTCTCGTGACAATGTGGGTCAGCATGTCGTTTCCGTTAAGTGGCTTTTACGCTACCAGAGACACTTAAATGTATATCAGGGCGCCGCGCGTCGCCAGTTCTAGTTTAATACCAAGTGCTAGTTTGGTATATGTGTATGTACATCTCTTGAATCTTATTATTTTTCGCCCTTCACATATAAACACGCATTCCAATGCATTGAACATTTAGCATTTCTTGATAATTATGTTAGACTATTTGTATTCTTCATAATTTTCAAAACGGGCCTGGGGTACCCACAGAACAAAATTTATAAAAAAACATGTAATTTTAATAAACGTAAATGGATGTGGACTAAGCGGAGGAAGTATGTAAGTCTGGAGAGAACTGGCGCTCTATACTGTCTACCAACCACGTTAGGGACTCGGCGTGGTGATATGATGTAAATGGATGTATCTCACTTCGGCATACGTAGAAGTACCTACCTACTGGTGTAATGATGTAATTCCTTACACCTACGTTTGATCTATCTGGGGTACTTGTATGTTAATCGTGATCATTTCCTCCACCCTTTCTACATCTTGACAGAAGATGAGGTTTTCTTATCATCTTTCCAAATCATAATCCAATAAAAAAATTTAATTTATCGAGATACTGAAACATAAAATCCTAACCACTCTTTCTGATTTCCAATACAATTCTTGGTTATTTTTCAGTGTTATTTAACAATCGTGTACGTGCTCTGAATAAAGGGAGCTATTTTAACTTTTCGCATTATTTTCTTTATTATCATAATCTCTTAATCTACTAAAGAGGACTTAATTTAATTTCAAATTCTGGCCGTCAACGTCAGTTGCTTTTATTTTATGGAAAACAATGGAATTGGAAAAGTTATCATATAATCTCATAAGGAAAATAATGAGATGAATAATACTATACATTTTTTTTCTGCGTTGAGATGTAAGCACCTACATGAGTGTATGTAGGAGTAGATACATAATGTAGATGTAGTTTTGGACTAAAACTTGAAATATAATCCAAGCTACCATAAAATACTCACAGCGTTTATGTCTGCGTGCGTACGTCTGCGAAATAATTCTTTGACATATACAAGTGTGTAATGTCGTGCCATAAAGATGAAGACACTTGCGATCTGTCACGTTATCACATCGACACGGTAAAGAGGATTTACTTAACCTCTGCTTACAATTTTGGTGGCGTTAATGACATAAGACAGATTTGTAAATAAATGGTACAGTTTCTGTCGTTTAGGGATTGAAAAGTTTATAAATCCTCATAATATTACAATTTCGAAAGTTTGTGAGTATGTTTGTTCCTCTTCCATGTTAAAATTACTAAACTGAGCTAAATTAAGTTCGTACATGCTTGATTTATAACTACCGAAAAAACTATTAATGAAATCTAATTTTACACAAGTGAACTCGCGGTGTAAAGCTAGTGTTTGTATGTATTTCATGTGTCCATGTGTTAGTCAATGAACTCCGCCTTAACGGCTGGATCAATTTAGATGTTTTTTTTTATTCGAGAATGGTTTAGATTCAGAATTCGATAAGTGGCGCTGCGATCACTTTTCATCCGAGCGAAGCTAGGCGGGACAGCTAGTGATCTATAAAAATTAAAGACATGTTAATTTAATTACGAATTTATTAATTCCTAGTACATCAATATAGTGTTTGTCAGATAATTACTACATTTGGTCTTTAATTTACTTTGTTACCTTGTTATATTTATTAAGTACTATGCTTACGATTCAATTTAAAACATTATTTTAATGCCTTTTTAAATTTTATACCGCTGTAGATAGCTTGGCACAGTTAGTTCACATTCACATATTATTAATAACATCTATCAAAATATTTACATAATTTTACAATGTGTATGTTTTAATAAGTTTTTGAATACCACAAAAGTTACACAAGGCGCGTATGCGTCTAGTTTTATGCATTTATCCAAACCTTTGCGTATAGACTCTTATAGTACTTAGAGGGCAGTTTAAGTTTAAACAGGGGCAATACCATAACGTAATGTTTAGGTACCATTAATTGTTCTCTCCTTTTCGCACACTTGAATAATCATGACCAGAGCACCGTGTGGTACGGTTTCTGGGTGCACACGCTTTGCTACCAAGATGTTAGCTAGTTACGATTTTAAGTATGGGGTATTTATTAGTTATGCCAGGGTCACCCCGATTTTGAAGGAGCCTTCCCACAAGGGTCCCCGAAGGGGAACGCAGGTTGGTATATGTAGTACCCACACACCCACTTTTATTTTATTATCATATTGTTTTGGTATGAAACGGTCAATTAAATCGATTTTGATATTTGATTAATTAAGGAATGTTAATATTTTTAATGGTAAAAATAATTTGACTTGTATACATACATTTTAATCAACGCAATATTCGTGAGGTTGATTCTCAATAAACGCTACGGGAATATATCCTGCTCTACGTAATTCTACGCCAATCCTACGCCGTAGCCGATAGCTTCTGCTACGAACGTAGCAGTCTGCTTTGACGCTACACGTTTAATTACTAGAAAAATGTCCTCAATTTGCAAACCATTGAGCGTCTATGGGAATCAATTTAAATTGAGCTAAACATTTTTCTATCACAGTTTAATAGGATTCCAGTCCTAATTCATCTTGTCATTCTAGCCTAATTTGAATTTATATTATTATTATACGTTACATGTATGATAAAGATTTATTTACAGTGTGTATTAAGGAGGAAGTTGCTATTGCATTTATATCCATTCTCTCTCTTGGACTTTCTTATAATTCCACCAATTAGAGGCACTGATAGAAATCATGACAAAACATTACACCGCCACGTTGCAATTCTTTAAACGTATATATACGTTGAACTGAACATATATTAACAGATACAAAATATTTTAAAATGCCGCCGGGTAATCATTATAGTTATCAGAGATAATATTTTCCATTTGACATTAACAAAAAAAAATCACGCGTTGATATATATGTCCTCTTTGGATTTAGTAGGGTAGTCTTTGGGCGGTAGTTTGAAACTATTCCTGATGTAGGAAAAGCGGTGAAAGTTGTAGAAATATTCCTTGCCATCGGGAGAGTATTGTGGGTAGAGTGTGTAAGAGGGGAACTCTTGGTCGGAGAGGGAGTCAGCGAGCGCGTGGCGCGCAAACTCCTGCTTGTATCGTCATGACTGCTCGCGGTATGCCTGCCGCTTGGAGCACTTCTCCTTCAGTATATAGCACAGGGCGATCGCTATCAGAACAGCTATCGCGATTGCCATGCTTATACTGATCCAGATGATCTCTTCGTTGATGCCGCTTGTTGACTTTCCTGCAAAATATGTAAATTACGAGATATAATAATAAAATATAAAATAATAATATATCCTTACGCCTTCCCACAAGGGTCCCCGAAGGGGTAGGCAGAGGTGTATAGTTAATACCCATACACCCACTTTCCGCCGGAGGTATATTAGGTGCCAACGTGACAGATGGCGAGTCCATCGCCGTTACTCAAGCACGACTATACATACGCCTATGAATTTCTTCTCAGACGTATGCAGGTTTCCTCTCGATGTTTTCCTTCACCGTTAAGCTCGTGGTGTGGCTAATCACTGTTCTTAAGTTCAGAAAAACTTATTGGTACAGTCAGGATTCGAACTTGCGACCTTTGCGTCGCAGGCAACTGCTCGAACCACTCGGCCACCACGGCTTTTAATATTATGGTTATAATGTTATGGTACGTCATATATGTTTTTTTATATCACTACACCAGCGACACGTATGCCCGCCTGAAGGTTAGCGGCCACCGCCTATGGATGCTTGCTACACAAGGTTATTGCTCCCGTTGCCGACCCTGCAGTTTCTTATGTAATAAATTCATTCTTGAAGACAATTGCTATCATTTGCTATGCAAAGAATATACGATATTACAACTATTGACAATACGATGCTATTGTCCCTACCCCGTTAGGGACTCGGCGTGATGATATGTATGTATGCCCGAGTTTCAAGGCGCACTGTCGGGCTTTTATTAGATACATAATAGAGAGTTTGTATGGTACTGCGTTCTACCATAGTTCTGTACATTATTTAAACTTTGTAATTGATAATTTTATTCGAGTTTCATATATAAATCATAAGTAATCAAATTACAGTAACCACAAGCCCAATCGGCTTTAGAAGAATTGTTGGCCATTATAACCAAAACTGCTCCCGACGAGTTTTTCAGAAGTTGTAATTAATGGTCTGAAGTTCACGGTACTTTAAACATTATAATTTCCTAAGTATGAATTAATTAACTTCTCAGCTAAGCTTGCCCCAGAAGGGACGCGAAAACGTTTATTTAAGAGTTCGGATAAGTTTTGGGTTGTCACAGCTAAAGTTACTATTCAAAATGGCCAAGGATGCCAGTTTTTAAGGCTTTGACCCCATTCTCATAATATGTCATATTATATTTAAGTGTAGTAATCATGTCACTTCGTGTGTTATATTTAAGGAAATTTGCAAAACTGATATCAATTTCGTCTTAAAACAAAACAGTTTATCTAAAAGCTATAAACGTTATTTTGAAAGATTGGCATAAAGAGTTTCCCGTTCGAATTTGGAGCTGCCCAACTAGGAAAGGACCTCCTCCACCTTATAGAGGTCCGTAGCCGAATAATATTTTTTTTGTGATGTGTTTCTGCGCGATAAATAAGGTTTCCAATAATGATCTCCTTGGGGAGAAATTGTTATTGTGTGATGGCAGCAGAAGGATTAGTCCCATAATGCTGCTAACTGTTATACTGTAAAAATCTCCGAACACAGTGGCAACGCGCTAGTTATATTTCGGTACCGTGAGCGTAAACAGGCTACAGCTTCCCATCAGCTGGGTCGTATACTTGTTTGCCACACTTATTGTATAAAAAACAGTTGAGAATGCCGAGAGGCCTAATTAGTAATTGCAGGTTTAAAACCTGCATAGTTTTAGGAAACAATACAGAGACGTATCTAGAGCTAGCTTGAGAAACGGTGATGAACTGTTGTTACACCTCTGCCTACCCATTTATACCTGTAATCAAGTCGTAAACAGTATATTTATTTTACGTAAAATTCCCAAGAACTGCGTTTAAGTTCAACACAAAGTTATTAATAAGCACAAATGGAGCTGCAAAATAAACTTACGACTAAT
>JACCPG010000215.1:32721-62783 GCA_016069955.1 Drepana arcuata
CACTTGACTAATGAGTACAGTTACGAATTCAAATTAATGTTTGTTTAAAAGTTGTTTTTAATTAAGAAGAAAGAAGCACGTAAATTGAAATATATTCCTGACGCGAAATTCATTTCCCTTCCTACTGCGCGCTACAAATTAATGAATAGCTAGAAACGTTCGGCTTTTCAGACTACACCTTTGAAGTTAATAAGTGTTCAGCGTTTTTCCACGTATATCTTCTGTCATAATACTTATTTATAGCTTCTACATTTCACTTTTTATAATAAAATTATTTATTGTTTGTACTCCACTTTATTCACATTCTTTGCATATACTAATAAAACAAAACGATTGTTATATACCTACATAAGATCAAATCTTTATTTCGTGGGTTTTGGTGTAACGTTACCTACATACATCGTGTAGGTTACCTAAGGTATAAGTAATAATAACAATAATATATCCTCACGCCTTCCACAAGGGTCCCCGAAGGGGTAGGCAGAGGTGTATAGGTCATACCCACACACCCAGGTATAAGTAAGTATAATCAATTTAGCATTTCTATCTGACTGAGTTGCAAGGTATTGTCTTATTTAGAGGGGCTATTTGTCTCAGCAATAATGTTAGAGCTCGTGTATGTATACCTACACATCTATAGCTCAAGCACGAGTATACATATGCCTTTGAATTGCTTCTCAGACGCATTCAGGTTTCCTCTCGATGTTTTCCTTCACTGTAAAGCTCGTGGTGTGACTAATCTAACAAGAATCGTTTTATAGATTCTTAAAAGGTTTTTAAGAGGTCGCCTCAGACCAATTGAACTTTAGAGAATCATTTACCAATGCATTCTGATATTACAAATATCTATCTGTTTTGGGTATATTTAAATGGTAACCGTAAAAATAAGGAATTATTGGATATAATGAAAGTATCGTTTTAAAACATAAATCTTTTCCCCAGGTCGAAATAAACGGTGCTCGTATTATAAAGAATGCACAGACTTTTTAACAAAAACAGTATAACACAAAAGCATGAATAGCATAACATTCTCTATGTGGTTCGCACATAGCTACTTTTTGTGTTGTAACATTGTCCGAGAGAAGTACCTGGTCATTATGCAGGCTCAAGCATTAAATACCTTACCTACATTTATCATTATAATTTTTGAATCCATACTAATTTCGTAAACGTTCATGTGCTTATGAATCGCTAAACGAACGTTTGGTGCAGAAATAGGCGACAATTTTTCCAAGTTCTGCCCTTAATTCTAGTAAGAAATCTTTTAGATGAATGGAATATAAATATAGTAAGTAGTACATCGTTCTATCATTGTTTTAGATACATCGTTAACAACAAATAACTTTAACCTAAACTCGTTTAAAGAATAGATAAAGAGAGATTCAGCGGGAATAGAACCCACGACCTAAAATTTCGCTGTCAGGATCACTCACCGTCAACTGGTTGTCAATACGCCCTTACAACGATATTGTAAGTATTTACCTCCCATCTTGTTGGAGTATCCCCCCATCTTGCCAGCCACTCGCGCCGATACCCCGCCGGCTACCACCACCGCCACAGCTCCAGTACGGATGCATATTCGCCCTGTATGATATTAATTGAATGAGCTTTATATAATCCACCGTTGATTATTTATTGACTCATGATTAGCCTTCGATAGTGCCTTGTATTCGGTTACGGGCTCGATATATCATAAGGATAATTGATTTAGGCGTGTAAGGTTCTTTTTATATTTATTAAAGTATATTTTTTCTTAGGAATTTCCGAATGGTACTTTTTGAGCACATATCGTTCTGAATGATCAGATACTTATACATCTGTTTGATATAGTACTCAATATTTTGTACCGGATGACAAATTCCATAAAGTTTGCAACATATTGTTGGTTTCAACAACTTATACTCGTATATACTTCTTAAGATATATACATACATAAGATAAAACATTCAGAAGTTCCTTACAGTTCAAAATTGTCAATTCTCCGGTCAGAATGGCGTGTCGTTCCATAGTAGATAACAAGTTACTTAACAAACAACCGCCCAAGTTTGGGTTCCTCCGTCCAAGTTTATATGCAGTTAAGAGATTGCTTACCGATAGTGATTGCCATCTCGGATTCAAACGAGCTACGTCTTAGTTTCAAACTTAGCCCTCGGCGCGGTTACATGTGCGGTGGTATTTCCTCACTGGAAGGAACACAAATTAATAACATTACATTCTACTTACATATATTATTATTATTAAGTATTTAAAACCATCGAAAGGAAACCTGCATACGTCTGAGAAGAAATTCAAAGGCGTATGTATAGTCGTGCTTGAGTAACGGCGATGGACTCGCCATCTGTCACGTTGGCACCTAATATACCTCTGGCGGAAAGTGGGTATGTGGGTATTACCTATACACCTCTGCCTACCCCTTCGGGGACCCTTGTGGGAAGGCGTGAGGATAAGTATTTAACGTTCAAGCTACCTGGATCAAATCGATCGGACGTTCAAGGACGGGACCGTCAAGAGTACTTGAAACCAACAAGCATGTATGAAGAGACTGATGGATGTGGACGAAGCGAAAGAGAACTGGCGCTCTATACTCTCTGCCTACCCCGTTAGGGACTCGGCGTGATGATATGTATGTATGTATGTAAGTACTTTAATTTAATTTGCATTGAAATATTTGCAATTAATGCATTTTTGCTTGTGGCGGAGCGGTTAACGTTACCGTCAAATACAAGATCACTGGTTCTAGTACTAATCTTAGATTGTAACTTGTAATCGTACAGTGATTTATCAGACCACAAGTTTACCTTGAATAAATCGTACATTTGAAAAGATGTACCTAAATGCCGGATAAATAGGGCATTTCTTCAAGGATATATGTATATATATACACCTTCGCTACGTTCCTACAAGGGTACCCCAAGGGGTAAGCAGTATTATAGATGTAGTACACAAACACTAATTTTCGTCAGTCATATATTTTTGATGCCAACGTTTCAGATGGCGAACCTCACTCAAGCACGACTATATTCATTCACTATATTCGTCATTGAATTTCTTCTCGAACGTATGCAGGTTTCCTCTCGATACTTTCCTTCGCCGTAAAGTTCTTGGAGTGTACTTATCACTGTATTAAGTTCAGAAAAAAAAAATTGCTACGGCCGGGATTCGAACTTACAATCCATTTATTGCAGGCGACTACAGCTCTCACGATATATGTACAAAATAAATAAGCAATAAAACAAAAAAGTTATGCAGAGGGTTCCCGTTTAAGATGTAATCTTACAAATGGGGACTAGGTTGTTTCTAGACAAAGCTCCATTTTCCTTTAATTAACTTCCTTTTCTTCATGCCGCAATTAAAAGGAAGGACGACTAACATTATCTTAATTGTGTTATCAAACGGCACACTAAGTTCTTTCTTATGGTATAATATTTATTATTTTTATAGTCTCGTTGAACAAATATATCGTTTACAGTAAAATTCTCATATACTAAAAAGGATATATTGCATCCTTTGATGCAAGCAAACAAACACCTCTCGTAATCTGTGACCTGTTTGTTGTTGAATACCGGTATACAATCCCTGTCCTTTCAGCTCAGCAGACATACTATACTATTCGGCAGCAGTATAATTAATTACTAGTATTTTATATGGTGGAGGTACCATGTAGAGAAACAGAACTGGTGGCCCGTTGATGATATATTATTAATCACATATATGTGTTGAACGTCTTACAAATTATACTAATGATTCTGGTAATTACAGCAACCGAAATGTACACAGAATACGAAAATATATTCCAATCCAACCGTCAACCATAGCATGATGTTCCCGAAATGCCGTGTGTAAAGCTGTATGCGTCAATCACGCAAATTACGGTTGTGAGTGATATAAACCACCCTTATTGCGCGAAATATAAAGACGGAAGCATTGTATTTTTTTGCAAGTGCCTTATTTTTCTTGAGTCTCGCGTATATGTTTACTCCGGAAGTCTCTCCAATTTACTTTTTGTTTTTCTTATGTTGGTTCTTATTTCAAATGCCTGCGCGCTTATCAACTTTGTAGATAATGTACACAATCATAACGTCTTCTGTTTTTAATCGACTTCAAAAAAGGAGGAAGTCTCTCAATTCGACCGTATTTATATTTTCAATATAATGTGATACCAGGAAGCGTGAAGAAGTTGGTCGTTGTTGAGCTTTATTATGAATTAAAACCACTTTAAAAGTAAACGTACTTTGTTTGTAGGAAATACGCTGTCAGTTTGCTTGTGTTTATATACAGAATGTGTGGTTAACAACCGCAGCATAAACCCAATTTAATGCGTTAATAGCTTCTGTGGTCCTGTGGTTTATTCTACAAAGTGAAGGTTCCACCTTCCATCGCCTGTACGTGACTTCCGGATTTCCACATTACGAATTTTACGGTGTAGGGCAGTACATAAGCTCGGCAACCAAAGGCCTTGGTGCAAAAAATCACAACCTAAACTGGGTAACGTTATTTCTGTTCTTTGTGAATTCAATCGCAAACAATAGAAATAAAACAGGAGAATTCCTTACCCAACTTGTAGGAATTTCCACCCTATACTTTCAAAAGAGCTGCCGAGATTAAATCGTGTTGCAACTATTTATATGTAGTTACTTCCGGTACTATCTATTCCGAAGGAGGTTCCGAATAATATTTCAATACGAGGTTAGCTGGTCATGGTCCGAGGACCCACTGAGCTTGGATTACGCCACTACGCCACTGGGTGCAGGTACTTATTGATCTAATGTGCTCGAGTCTTAGAAGCGATTCAAGGATGCTTGCAAAGTTGTGCAAGGGACAGCGATAGGCTTTTTATCCGTCATGTTGGCACCTCTCTACTTCGGGAATCCTTATGGGACGCCTGAAGATATAAGAAGATTCGCTGAATTTTACTTATTATAATTTGTTTATACTACACGGCAAGCAAGCATGCGGTCCGCCTACGGGCGCTGCAACACCAGTGGTATAGCTCGCGAGCTGTTGTGTTTAATTTTTATTATTACGATTGTTTTTTGTTAAGAAATACTTTATTTACAATAACAACAATTAATAATATTTACAAAGAACAGTTGAAACTAACTACTTACAGATAAAATATTTGTACCAAATCGGTATCCCGAGGCAACGTGCCAAGAAGACTAGCAGCATTGCCACGCCGGATAGCAATGCTGATTCTCTGAGCGAGATAAGTTCCAGCCCGCCTGTCACGAGAGGTCTCGACTAGACGGCGCGATATATATGTATATGTGTATATAATATAGTATACATTCTTGTTATATTTACACTACCTGCACCCGCGGTGTTACAAGGTGTATATATATATATAGAGCCGTGGTGGCCGAGTGGTTCGAGCAGTTGCCTGCGACGCAAAGGTCGCAAGTTCGAATCCCGACTGTACCAATGAATGAAGGAAAACATCGAGAGGAAACCGTCTGAGAAGAAATTCAAAGGCGTATGTATAGTCGTGCTGGAGAAACGGCGATGGACTCGCCATCTGTCACGTTGGCACCTAATATACCTCTGGCGGAAAGTGGGTGTGTGGGTATTACCTATACACCTCTGCCTACCCCTTCCTCCTCACGCCTTCCTCCCTTGTGGGAAGGCGTGAGGATATTATATATATATTAGGTATATTATATTATCGGACACTCAAAAACGGGAACATAGAGATTACACGAAACCGGAGAGCATGTATGAAGATATTGAAGAATGTGCACGAAGCGAAAGAGGTATGCAAGTCTAGAGAGAACTGGCGTTCTATTCGTCCTGCCTACCCGGTAGGGACGTGATAATATGTATATAATATTATACATGATTAGTGCTCCCCTCCCTTGGGTATATAATATGCAGTAGCATGGTAGCATATCGCCTAAATATAGTCTTCTACAATCAAACCGGATAAGTAGCTGAGATAGGCGCGTTGAAACAATCAAACTCTGCCTCTTTATAATGTTGCAGTAGAGATGATAATATTACTATCTACTGGAGTTCAGCAGCATGCTAGTATCTTTTATTTACACATTATTCCCTCTCAATTTATTACTTTTCTAAGCAGCCTACTTACTTAGCTAACAAGTGACGCAACGACGCAACTGTCAAGTGATTGATTGCCGACCCTCTTTTGTTTGGGAACAAATTCGAGAAAAGTCCTTGTCGAAGCCAATAAAGTAAATGTATTCAAGCTATGATATAACAGCTTATTGCTGGATGATAAAAGTCATGCTTATGATGTGCCTATCTACAGTATGAATCTAGAATGATACTCAAAATTGATTACCTATAATACAAAAGAGGCGTTTAAAAATATTTGTCGCATTGATTATATCTATCTTTATAACGAAATATAATGACAAAGAGAAATACATATATACATATATTTGCACGTTCCCATATGTTCAAAAGGGTAGGCATGGTGAAATAATACCCTGTTCTCGCCACAGTATGTAGGTGTCAGCGTGACAGGAAGCAAGCCTTTGTTAATGCTTCCCTAAGATGTTCTTCTCGAATCCTTACTTTCTTCGGACACGTATCAAGACGTGGAGCTTTGTCCATCGAGCGCCTGGTAGTTCAGGGTAAAGTGGATGGAATTAGACCGGCGGTAGATCCCCCATGAGATGTACTGACCAAATAAAGGCGGCTACAAATTGCCCTCTGCACGAAAGCACCAGACGCGCGGCTGTACGAGAAGAATGGCGCCGTGTGGTTAGGGTCGCCGCACAAGAAATGACAGCCACGACCACTCTGCCAAGAGTGTAACGACGAAGAAGAAGAAGAAGATGTTTTCCTTCACTGTTCAGTTCGTGGTGTGATAAAGGTCTTAAAAAATTCTTATAGGTACAGACCGCTAGATTGGGAGCCTGCAATCTCGAATTTGCAGGTCACTAAAACCACTGAGCTGTAACGGCTATTTGTATTACGAGTATAAATCATCTTCATATCTTTTCGCCTCGTTAAGGGTGTGACCTAGTTTTCCCTATGTTCCCTGTGGTGAGCCTGTTGCTCGCGCCATATTTTACTATTCCAGCCTATAACACCATCTATACATATGTATGTGAACATCGGTTTTTAAATATAGAATGGTGTTTGGTGTTTTGTTTTTAAGTTCAACCTGTAGTGGTCGAACGCCTATCGTTGCTTAAAACGGGAGCGTGAACCTTGGTAACAAAGCGACAATTATCTCTCGCTAAGAGAATCCTACTCACGTCATCACCCATTCGTCTACGGAAGAAATTGATGGTATCTGAATTATAATCATACGCGTTTATAAGGTTCATTGAAGAGATATATATAGTGCCAGAAGTTGTAATAGCAGCCATATTTTACTAGAGATATATTTAGGTGGCAACGTTATAAATGGCGAGTCTATCGCCGTTCCTCAGGCACGACTTCACAGCTATAATATTATATCACGAATGCTGCTTTCCTTAAGAGGTTTTTCTTCACCGAAAACTTTTAATCGTTACTATATATTTAAGTTCGTAAATTCTCATTGATACAAACTTACGGGATTTGAACTTGCAATCAAAACTTTGCCAGAGACTTCTTAATTCATTCAACTTAAGTTACCTGATTGACACATATCTACTAGGTTGCTAAAACTATCATTGCACTGATTGATCGACATCGGACCTAAAAGTATTGCTGAAGTTTTGTTAATCATATTTCAATGTATTCTGTCAACATGACACTTTAATTCAGGCTTTTAGACGCTGTTAGCCTAAATTTTACGCTCCGAATATAAGCCATAGACTGCTTACATATTAATCTACATAATTATATTTAACGTCCATGTGCTATGAATAAAATTAGAATTTAACTACGGCGTTGATTACTTAATATTATTAGATTTGATAGTTCCAGTTTAAGCTAATAATAAATCACATTAGCATTTATAATATTCGTTATATGTTTGTAAGTACATAATATATAACTAATACATATTTGAAATACCAATGTGAGTTTTATATTGTCTGTAAGTTACATTTTCACGTATTACCTACCCAACTTTGCCAATTTTATCCTATTTTATATTATATATATATATATATATATATATATATATATATATATATTGCGTTGTCAGGGGTACAGAATAGGAAGTCGAGTACCTTATAAGACCCTCTTTTTTCCGAAAGATATACTATCCCCAAAGGTTCATAGCAACTGTCGTATAATTGCAGGTAAAATTACATGGTGAAGCTAGTCTTGGAGAAAAACACAAACCTATAAGAGTCGTAATAATTTAATTTAGTAAAACAGAAGGGATGCGCCTAATCTAAACACGAAGCTAATAAAGGGTCATATAAGAGTATATGTTTTCGCACGTTTTATATTATCCTCTAGACCCGGGCTTTACTTCGGCAAAGTCAGTAAAGGCTATAAACACGACATGTGATGGTTGATTAAGTTTAATACATCCGTATAAAGAGGTCGACTAGACACAACGGTCTAGATTTATCAGACGTTATCGAACTTCAAAAACCCAGTTGTAGCCTGCAAAGTAATAATTGCTGGTTCAAAGACTATTTTAGCCAACTTTTTTTTCGTAACTCTAGTTTTATTATTGGACACACCATACACTTAACGGCTGATGAAACATCATGCGGAAACGAAAAGGAAAGGAGACAGGTATTAAATACATAACTATCATCACGCCCTTTAGGGGTGATGATGATGAGACCTCTCGCTTCATCCACATTAATTAAATGAGTGATGTAAATTTGTACACATAGAAGTGAAAAATATGATCCGGAGAACTGAAGATGTTAAGTAGCTCCTAGCTAATTATCTTAGTTATTTAGTTGTTCAAATAGAACATACTATACAAATTTCTATTATAGTGAAAATGGCTCCCCGAAATCTGCATTTTTAATGCAGCTTTCATCAATATACAGAGTGATTCGAGAGTAAAGTATACACATGTATCGTTTTAATATGTTATACCCATAGGATCGGAGCAGTAATTTTATAAAATGAATTTATCGCCGTGTGGTTATATTTTATCGTTCAAGCCGTGGCGGTCGAGTTTTAGCTTGATTGAGTAACAAGAATCCATACAACCTCACATGTTTTTAATTTATAACATTAGTAGTATATGTTCGCTGGCGTTTTCCAGAAAATATAAGCAGGTTATGCAGAAACAATAATAGGCCACGCTGATCAATCAATGTAGATAAGAAACGCGAACGGATCGATATGGGAAGTAGTAACTGAACCGCATCCCAGGGAACGTAATCAAAGGGTAAATAATGTTGCTTTAATGTAATAATACGCAGAGCTTGTGCTATAGATATCAGAAACCTTTAGAACGGTCTTCGAATGGTTATGAAACTATTTACTTGTCGAGCTACGCAACAGCGTGTAACTTGTGAATATTTATGAAAAAGTGGGCGTTTATTAACCCCCGCAGAGACAGGCCCGTCTTTGATGTGCCGACCGTGTCCTATTTCATGAGTTTTCATTGGGGCATTTACTCAAGTACTCTTAAGGAGTAGCTGTATATTGATTTTCTGTTAAATCTAACAACCTAGATCAATAAGATCGGACTCTATAGGATGGGAACGTCAAGATTACTCGAAACTGGCAAGAACGTATTAATAGACTGATGAATTTGGCTAAAGCGATAGAGGTCTGTAAGTCTAGAGAGAACTGGAGATCTACTCTTCTACTATCCCGTGAGAGACGTGATGATATGTATCTTAAATCCAATGTTTAATACAATGTTGTAAAACAAAACGTAGAGCATTAAAACATTTAGTATCTAACAGAAAAATGTGTTTTGATTTTCATGATGATGTTAAAATAATAAGGATAAAACGTGCTCCTTTTTCGCTACCATTCTTTATCTAATATACTCTACAACGTTTTACTTCGCTCCTGTGTTATGTATACGTCATATAAACGTGAGTGGGTAACGAAAGTAGTTAAACGTTAATATTGCGGTACAAACAGACATCAAGGATTATAAGAGAGGATGTCCCAGCAGAGCCGTTACCCAAGGAGTGTGATGCCAGTAAGCAGAGGATACGATAATAGCCCACGCCACTTGTTACAGATAGAACAATGTTAGTGCAGTTAGATAATACATTGTTGAGGCACTAAATATGTAATAATAATAATATATCCTCACGCCTTCCCACAAGGGTCCCCGAAGGGGTAGGCAGAGGTGTATAGGTAATACCCACACACCCACTTTCCGCCAGAGGTATATTAGGTGCCAACGTGACAGATGGCGAGTCCATCGCCGTTACTCAGGCACGGCTATACATACGCCTTTGAATTTCTTCTCAGACGTATGCAGGTTTCCTCTCGATGTTTTCCTTCACCGTAAAGCTCGTGGTGTGAATAAACTAAATATGTATGAAATATAAATGTGTCGGTTGGTGGCTAGTCCCGTGGAAAACTGGAAAGCTTTACAATTTTGCAAATTATGCTTCTACAATCATCTTACTAATATTATATAGTAAGTGCCATCCACGAAGACGCGCCCCCCTATTCCTCCCTATAGTTTATAGTGTAAGTGTGCAGCCTTCCGCTAATGTTTGAGTATTATCTGTACACACTGATTACCTATGAGTGCACACGCACACTACAATTAATAGTCGGGTCATATTCCCCGCATACCGCGACCCCCTAGAATTTGGTGGGGCACGTCTTCGTGGATGGCACTATCTATAAATGCGAACGTTTGGGACTGCTTGTTTTTCTTTCACGCAAAAGCAAGAACGAAGTTGGATGAAATTTTGCCGAGAGAGGCCAGAGATAAATACTTAATTAGCTTTATTCCTGAAAAATATACTGCTTGTAATTAAATATTCTTTAACGGACGTAACGTATTATGATATTTTTTAATAATTATTCCTTTCGCATCTTTTTTTTCTTGATTCTGTTTTTCGATTTATTATGGCTCTTCACGAATAATACCTGACTGTCCGAATGTATTACGAACTAATAATGTAATATTACGTATTTGTAAGTATATATTAGAAGGTCAGATTACCGTACTACAATTCATATGACTTCGTGATCAATTAAGCGCAAAAGACAGAAACTTAATAAAATTTCTTTATGTTCTTTGAAACTAACTTTCTTACTGCGCTTGAACTCAAATTACTAATTTAAGTAGCTTACACGGGTGGTGTGAGCTTTCTAGCGTACTGAGAGTATAATTAAAATCGAGGTCTGCCTAGTGGAGAGAGCTATAATTATCCAATCAGTAACCTCTAGCTGTGTTGAGGTTGCTGCTAATATCAGCTCCTAAGAGTCTATATCTAGTACGGAATATTTGTAACGAATACAATTTATATATGAATATGCTTTTTGGATTAAGTATTTGGTCAGTAGTCACAATCATCTTCATTAAAATCATTACCACCGGCACTATCAAGATTTTTATCATTATGATCATGATTGTCATTGGTAGCATCTTTATCACTATCATTATTTGTATACACGTCATCATTATTATTTCGACAATAAAATAACTCTAATTTAAAATGAAATAAAACATAATTCAGAATAGCTATAGAACAACAATGTAACTGAAGCCTGTATCGCATGAAAGTGGTTCCATTATCATCCAAATATAACGTAATACATTTTGAACCTCCCATTCTATTAAAAGCGACAAAGACAAGTTTTCCGACGAGGAGATGTGAAAATGAATTACCCAAGTTTTCGGGCTATAAGCACATCCACGTGGATGGGAAGACCCGTGTCTCAGCCTAAACCAACTTGGTAAATTGAATAACTCAAGTATTAAATAGTCTATGGTTCGTAGCTTCCTTTATTAACAAACAAATTTATTTTAATATTATCAAGGAAACTCTTTCTTCATTACATTTTTATGACTTAACCTTTGCACAGGTCGTTGTCATCGACGTCGTCGAATAAAACTATGTCTTGGGGAAGAAAATAATCTTTTATCTAAAAAAATTTCTTAAAGGAGGTGTAAGTGAAATGGGGTGCACGTTTGTATGACCAAACTATAAATCCTTAAGTATGAGAATTATTATTTGGGCTATTACTTATTAGTTACTATTAATTATTATGGGAAATACGTGTTTCAACTTTATTGCAAAATCATCGTTGTATTAGTACCTAAGTTGTTATTTTTTAAGCTAGTGGAACCGGGCACTATTTATGTATGTATGTAGTATTGATGAACGTGGATGGAGCGAGACAGTACTAGAGAGAACAGCGCTCTAGTCTCTCTGCCTACCCTGTAAGGGACTCGGCGTGATGTATTTTATTTAGCATGAAGATGTATTTTAAGCGATAGAAGTCGCGGGGAGCAACTGGTGTCATATAAATATGTAATCAAATTAGTTCAGAATTGCAATTAACAATAATTACAAAGAACAGTTGAAAATAACTACTTACAGATAAAATACGATAAATATATTGCTAATTGTAACAAATAAATTAAATTAAAAAAAAGTTAAGAATTAATACAACTAGCTATTATGGACTGGATGAATGGATGAATATACATGACATACATCACATATCATCACGCCGAGTCCCTAACGGGGTAGGCAGAGAGCATAGAGCGCCAGTTCTCTCTAGACTTACATACCTCTTTCGCTACGTCCACATTCATCGGTCTCTTCATACATGCTCGTTGGTTTCGAGTACTCTTGTCGTTCCCGTCCTTGAGCGTCCGATCGATTTGATCTAGGTAGTTGGACTATACATGAGACGTGTCTAATTACACGTCTTATGTACCTAATGTGTATTTAACTGCAAACTACGAAACTAATTTCGACACGTCTCATGTAAGTTCTATTTAACTGCTAACTATATGAAAATACAAAGCTTTCAGATTTAATTAAATCGAAGAAAACCTATTTTTATTTATTTATTTAACACACACACACACAGACAAATACAACTTACGTTACTAGAAGTGTAAATAATAACAATCATTTATTAACTATGTTATGTTAAGCACCTTAGTAGTGTGTGTATGGAACCAGCTCAGTGTACGCTATGTTAAACACAGCACTGATTTTCAGTTGGCCCCCAACATTGCACAATAGGTCTTCATTCATGATATTTTATGAATATAATCTTTATATCTGTGAAAAAGAAAACATAAACGTATCTAATACGTAGACGAAAAAATTTTCTTCGTATGCATTTAAATATTACGGTATTTCAATGGATCACGGGTTACATAGCTTGCTTAGCCCCATGTGAGACTCATGAACGGCTGTATTAAGAATAATCGCATATATATTCATAATTAAATGTAACGAGTGTCAATCCGCCTCATACATATAGTATGTAATCTTTACAATTTCCCACAAGGGTTCCTGTAGTATAAGAAGGTAGGTATACTACACGAACCAACACTAATACATCCTTCGTCGGACATTTTTTTTTTTAACTGCCAACGTGACGGATGGCGATTTCCTTCTCAATCGTCTCCAGGTTTCCTCGCGATGTTTTCCGTAGTATGTAATCAAATATAATATCATCTTACACATAAAAAGGCTTTTATATAAGCATTAATGTCGATCATCCTATATATTAATATCTCAATAAACCGCTACTGCTGAATATGACACCAAAATAACACACTAAGGACCACAATAACAAAATTTACGAGATGCCGTAAACTAAATGTAAGCGCGTTTGCTTCATTCACGTAAAAAAAACTCATATTTATTATTAACCAAAGATTACAATGTGTATATATATATATACGGTAACATTATTGATTCTTCAGTGCTGCCTGAATATAAACGAATTATTACATATATATCTCTTGTACAGATCGCGCGGCGAGAGTTTGGTTTTGACCTTCGGGTGGAGGGGATTACTGCGCATGGGTACTGTCACGCACACAATAATTGTGTATACATCTTTTTATAACACCTTGGTCAAAATTATCAATATTGGTAACGGGTTTAGCTCTGGGACGTTTTTTTCCAGGTGTTCTGAAAGTAATTAGCAAATCGGAACTCTTGGCTTGACTTGCGATATTTTTTACAGTGCCAATTGAAGTCATAGTGGCCTCCGATGTCCGCTTTTGAATTTGAGCTAATTTACTGACTACACAATTTAATTTAGAAACAGTTTCCGTTTTCATTACCTGCATAGTCTGTATAGTTTGGTTATTCTCCGACTGACTGAGTAAAGTAGCAACTTCCTCAATCTGACTTCGAATTTGCTTCAATGAATCGATACATTCGTCAGCTTCTTTCTTTAAATAGCAATTCACGTCATATATCATTTTCCGTGCTTGCCTTTTTAAAACAATGTTTTTTTACGCATTTTCAAATCACTTTTTAATATTTAACAAAAAAAAACTTAACTGACAAACTTAAACAAACAAACTCAACAAATATATATATATATAGTTCACTTGTGAACGTGATTGTACAACAGGAGTGCGCGGTACGTCGTATCGGTGCGAGAGGCAGGGAACGACTGGAGCGCCAATCAGAGCACCGCATGCGCCTACACACCCGCCCCGCACCCCGCTAATTGCCCGTTGATACCCAATTTCTGATTTCTGCGCAATAACGGTCAAAGCCAAACTCTTATCGCGCGAGCTGTATCTGTTATTTAAAGTATTCGTGTGAATATGATATAGTCCTAAATACTAATATTATAAACGCGAACAATTGTGAGGATGAACGATGTGTTTTTACTCAATCACACCAGAAGGGCCGGAATTGGATGAAATTTGCCACAATTATAGATTATTCGCTGAATTAATAATAATAAAAAATACCTGGGACAATTCGACACAAATTAACCTAGTCCCAAATTAAGCCAAGCTTGTGTTATGGTAACTAGACAACGATATATTTACTTATATAGACAGATATATACATAAATACATAAGACATCCAAGACTAAGGTACAAATATTCGTGTTCATCACACAAATATCTGCCCTCAGCGGGATTCGAATCCGCGACCTCAACTTTCGCAGTCAGGAGCTCTAAACATTAGACCAGACGGTCGTCGAATTAGCAAATATGATGTTATAATTTGGAAAAAAAACACGCATTACAAGGCTTTAGTAAAAGCCCAATAACATTACACATTTTAATGCGGCTAAGCCCGCGGTGCACTCTTTTATTTCAAGTTTCGTCAAAGTGCGACTAGTAGCATAGCTGGAACCAAGGACAAGATGAGTATAATAGGACAGCATACCACCGCAGGGAATTGGGATTGCGGAATGTCCAACGTGACTTCTACTATCGAACGTTTGATTGCGGCCGGTCGTGGGCGTATGTATTAATATGTATTTACGGCCTTATACACGACTAGGTTGCGGTTTCACCCGCGTAAATTTGACTTAAATGTTTTTTTTAACAAATCATAACCTATGTATTAATCGGGCTAATAATCTATCTCTGTGTCAGATTTCATTCAGCTCCACTCAGTTGTTTTTCCGAGGCAAAGGAACAAACATCCTCATTCACATTTATAGTGTGCTAGTAGGTCTGTACCTGCACATCGCGTCCTGCTCTCGCCTCACAAAACTATTCTCATCGACGCGCTTGAAATAGTTTTACTCTTGATGAAATATGTTTAGACCACAACACAACGTTAATTTTAAATTGAACATTTGAATTATTTATCGGGATAACTCACCGTTTACTATATTTAAAAGTATTTAAATATTTTCAATAAATGCCGTTTGGACGCTAGTGACTTTGTATAGATACGAGTAGTAAGAACATGATCCGATTGTCAGATTACGTTTAAGATGCGACTTCTTCAAGGCATATTTTCTTTCGGCTCCTCAAGATTAATAGGACATAAAGGAGTGTTTAGGATAAATAGGATGTAAAGGACCAGTATAGATACAGACAATCGCTGCGGAGAATATAATAAGGATTCTTCAAACTGTTTGAAACTACATTTCTGGCACCTATCGGGTACCGTCTGCGGTAAAATAGTGATTAATGGTAGGAAGGTGACGTCATAATCTTTGATGCGTATGACTGCTACTATCTATACGTGGCAGTGAACCAAAATGCCAGTAGTTATCTAAATTACTCGAATATTAGCTATTTGTGTCTAAAGGACAATTCGTGTCAATATGTTTTATATGTCAAAAATAAATAAATAAAAAACTTATTACGAAGCCGTGGAACCCGAGTGGTTGGAGCAGTCGCATGCAGCACAAAGATTGCAAGTTAAACTACGATGCCCAGGAACCAATACCTTCGAGGTAATAAGTCCTGTATATGTAATATACAGCCTAGAACATTGCTATTTAAATTTTTTTTTAAAATTTATTTAAAAATTTAAAACCCATCCATCGGCCATTTTAGTGGGACTAACTAACATACTAACTTATTCAAAGAAACATATTTGTTATAGTAGTGTGACTAAAGGCACAAAAAATTACATGTGAATTTAAGACCAATTCCAAGAAGCATTTTTTTTTGTGAGGTCTCTCGTAGCGTGAGTTCTTGGATCTTTTGTTACTTAACCGGTCAATGGCGAGACCTAGGCCTCCAGCCAGGCACTTTATGCTATTCGCTAAATAAATATCACTAAAACAATTAAATCGGTTTATGTTTAACCAGGCTTTATCGGAAAACTTTCACAATAAGCCGTGTCGCCTGCACTCAGCGTTTGTCGCACGCTACGACTGATGTATACCTACTGTAGCTCGTTGCATTTAAAACTATAGTCATTTTCCTTTATACACGCTGTATAACTACATGATAAGCTTGTCTAGCAGTCTGTCATGATGGCAGTGGCCCCATCATCTCGGGTTCGATCCGACATAAACATTGGTGAACAATTTAAATTTGTTTTATATGCTAATAAATATTGAAACGAATTGTATTCAAATTGTAAATCCCTATAGCTGATATCTATGCTGAGTGTAATGTTATTAAGTGGAAATGTAATGTCAATACCAGTACTTAAAATTCAAACATAAGTTTCTATATTATGTAGTTATTAGTCACACCACGAGCTTTACGGTGAAGGATATACCCTCATACGTTTTAGAAGGAATTCAAAGGTATAGTCGTGATTGAGGAACGGCGATCGACATCTGTCACGTTGGCAACTAAAATGCTACCTACGTGTGGGGAATATCTACACGGCTATCGTTTAAAACGATTGCCGTTATTTTATGACACCGTTATAAATTTATCCTTATTTTAAGCAGAAAAAGATGGTCATACAAAATAGCTTATTGAATGTAACACATATCATAATATTATCACGCCGTCGCTCACGGGTAAGGCAAAGGCGAGCAGAGCGCCTGTTCTAACTAATTCTCTCATAATTATTCAAAATCAGTCAGTAATTGCCGTGGTGGCCGAGTGGTTCGAGTAGTAGCCTGCGACATAAAGTCCGCAAGTTCGAATCCCGACTGTACTGATGAGTTTTTCTACACTTAAGTACAATGATTAGTCACACCAAGTACTTTAAGGTGAAGGAAAACATCGAGAGGAAACCTGCATACGTCTGAGAAGAAATTAAAAGGCGTATGTATAGTCGTTCTAGAGTAACGGCGCGATAGACTCGCCATCTGTTTGCGGGTAAAGGGATCAGGTTTGATAGTTATTTCTTTCAACCAAGATCCTTGTACACTATCGAAATGAAGTATCGGTAAATATATAACCAATTTGGAAATAGCAAGCCTGATATAGATTTCCATTAAATAAATTTAAAAAAATTCTACTAACAGCTATTACTTTTTACTCATTTATCATAGGGGACCCTTGTAGGAAGGCGTGAGTATATATATATTTATCATAGGAATGTTCCGGCGAGCATATATAAAGAGACTGATGAAAGGGGACGAAGCGAAAGGAGTATGTCAGTCTAGAGATAACTTGCGCTCTACTCTCTCTGCCTACCCCGTGAGGGACTCGGCGTGACGATATGTACGTACATTTTACATAACAAGATTCTTCGGGGACCCTTGTGGGAAGGCGTGAGGATATATTATATTATTATAAGATTCTTTAATAAAATTGTGTATCTATTGAATTTAAATATTTTCTATTCGAAGCATATAGCGTACTACACGATATAATTAAGCTTCTTGGGAAAATATCTAATTTTCTACTGAAATATATTTGTTATTTGTGAGATCAAAGTATCAGGTAAGTTGGTTACATTCACTATTGGGGTACCGTACCGGACATCAAACAGGTAAAACGGAACGCTAATCCTAATCAGTTTTACCTCGAGCCCCGTAATGAGGTACGAGCGTGACCAGATTTCACGAGTAACTAAAAGTAAGAGTAACTTAACCTTTCGAAGATTTTTCTTTTATTATGTGATGTTTCGACATATCCTCACGCCTTCCCCGAAGGGATAGGCAGAGGTGTATAGGTAGTACCCACACACGCATTTTCGCTAAAGATAGGTGCCAACGTGACAGATGGCGAGTGGCAATGTTTCGATAACTTTTTGAGTTATACTTAAAATCAGAAATGTCGTTCATAAGATTATCCTTACATTGAAAATAAAATTAAAATATACAATTAATTCACAATCAATTACACAAAATATCTAATAAATATCTACACACTATTTAATAATTAATCTGTACTATTACAGATTATAACAGCATACCAATGAAAATATTTCAAAATCTGCATTCGCGGTCTTAAAAATCTCTCTGATCACTGGCCACTGGTAACAACTTTAGAATCGTTCACTTTAGGTCAAAGATTACTTAGAGAACTGCTGATTGTGAATAACAATCGGAGGGTAGGTCGGTGCGGCGGTGTCGAGTAAAGCCTACTTTACTTGAAGTTAGATCGCGCGGAAAGGCAGGCGCGGCGGCCGGGGCTCGTGTAGGCGAGGCGCGGTCCGGGGCGACACTGCGCCCTGGACTCCCGCGACCCGGCTGCGCCCTGCCCCAGCCTGGCACCGACGCAAGCCTCCTATTCTCATCTTCTCACCCTTGTAACTTTAACATTTCATTCTCATGCTCGCTCAAAAGGAAAACTCCGTGACACGTTTAAATGTTCCCTCCTGTGTATCAAAAGACTTCACAGCGTTACTAACTTTCCACTCGTGTTGGCTTTTAATATACAGTGTGATTTGTAATTTTTACCAGTAACTTTAAATTTTCCTAAAATCTCAAACCATAGTATTGTAAAGAGATTACTGATCATGTTTAGCTTGTTCTATTTATTATTCTAGAATTGGTTATAGTCCTAGGAATAATTTACATTCTATACATTCGAAACAATATTCGAAGAGCAAGAAGTTTAAATTCCTGCGTAATAAGTTCACGCAGACCATTTCAATCAGATGTAATTTAATTTCGCGTTATAGCGGGTGAATTTAGAACAGCCCTTGAGTTCTCAGATGTATTGGACCTTCTTCCTATAACAACATTGTTTGTTCGAATCCATTAGGACTTACGTGGGTGCTTCACTTTATTGAATATTTTTAAATTAACACCCACTTCGAATTATTGATTTTAATAATGATACGCTGTTTACTTTAGTTTAAACGTGAAATTGAAAAATATATATTCTTCTGTACGTGTGCACACCATACCGCATAAACCGCTTGGCCCCTGTTCAAGATTTGTTTTCGTGTATTTGTGGGGTTTGCTGGAAGCTTAAGATTCACAATTGGACTTGGTGCAAACATGACCCAAATTTTATTTATTTCAAACAAGATACGTAGTGGCCGAGTGGTTCGAGTAAGTTGCCTGCAACACAAAGATTGCAGGTTCGAGTCTCGACTGTACCGATGATGTTCTTGATTGATCACTATCAGTCACACCACGAACTTTACGGTGAAGGAAAACATCGAGAGGAAACCTGCATATAATGAAGATGCACTCGCCATCGATCACGTTGGTACTAAAAATATATCTCCGGCGAAATGTGGGTGTGTGGGTACCACCTACGTACCCTCGCCGAACCCTTCGGGAACACTTACGGGAAGGCGTTTTATTAGAGTTTCAGCGTAAACATGGATATAATGTGTAACTTTATTTTATATACAACGAAACATGTTATTACAGCGTACGCTTAATAAGCCAAAACAAAAGAACATGACTGAGATATGTACAACAAAATCATGCCATTTATATTGAAAGTTGTACTGCAGATTACATGGCGGAGCAAAAGTTCCTCTTTACTGCAGCTCGCAATGGCGCCCAAGCGGCTGTTTTAATAAACACGTCTGACGCAGACGAACTTTTTACCCCGACGCCATCGAGAGTTAGTAACTCGCAACTCCATTAGGTATAAAGTCAAATTTACTAACAGTGTACTTAAGTTCGCAAATCAAATACCACGGGAGAGATAAGCAACAATGCAGTAACGTAAAGTCTTCTAATATATCACTGTTAGTGTCAGTTAAACTATCTACCGCCTAGACAAACAAGGAACAGGAATATTCACTGCTTACTATCTGTATTCTGTGGCATTACCTGTGATTAGATGGCTACGACAATATAATAGTATATCCTCACGCCTTCCAGTACGGCTTCCAGAAGAACTAGGTAAAGTAGCACTATTCGCCCTAACAAATGTTAGTCTGTCACTATTTCAGTCCTGGTGGGTGAAATAATAAAATAAAAATCTTCAATTACGTCGTCATCTCCGTGGTAAACAAGGTCCCTCACAGTGTATTTCAAGACCGCAAAGTTTGTGAACATCTGTATATAAGTCAGTACATTAAGTACTTATCCTAGAATATCAACTTTGCAAATGACTTCTAAAAGTTTCAGTATGTAAATACGACCACAAACCACACTTAACCTTAGCATTCTATTTAACTACTTTGACATTCTCAAAACTTTTGAAAGTAAATAGCAGGTCAATTTCGTTTATTTTATTTTTAAAATAATGTCAGACATATATATTCAACTGAGTATTCGTGTTTTATCGCTGAGCGTGGCTTCATTAATGAATTTAATCAAAATTATAATATACGATACTGATGTCTATTTGTCAGACAAATAGACATCAGTATCGTATCGTAAAGCGTAAAACAACACCGCTTTACGATACGTCCGAGCCATTGAGAAAAAACACGACAATTCCATAATCTGACCGAAAGTAAAAAGTTTCAAAGCTGTAGGAAATAAAATCACCATTTCCGCGACAAATTGAAATTGTGATTGTGAATTGAATTGTGATGTAACGACGAAGAAAACTAATAATACTTAAGAAAATCGCCCGAAATCTTGTTACAGAGCCGGTGCCATTATATGTACTCGTCGTCCTTTAGACCGGTCGATAAGTAACTTACTTATCCCGCTTAAAGTTTTAGTTTCAATTGTTCAACTATTAGATCGAGGTTAAGCTTCGTTTACCAATTACTTGTGCGTGCTACTTCCAAGTTCAGTTGCCACATCGACTCACTACGTTCAGATCCCCAAATCGTAGTAATTTAATAGATTCGGATTTAGATTCGAAGAGCACGTCTGTCGTGTAAATAACGGCGCCCAAGAAATTGAGCAATGTACGTCGCGCATAATAAAGCGATGGATGAATGAGTAAATATAAAGAAATATTAATGCTACTCGTGTGCTGTCTGACTTCACCGATTTGTTTGACCTTGAAGAGAAATAGGATACAATGAACCTCTCGTCACAATTGGGATTGCCCGACAAGGTACATTTTCATAACTGAAAAATGAATTATTGTTTTGGCAGAAGAGTCGTTTCTTACAGTACGAGTTCGGCAACGCACAAACTTAACTTCTATTTTCTTTCCTAATTTCTATTAGTTCCGGAAACTTTTCCTACTAAACCGAACAACTGCCAAGCAAAAGGCACCTGTGTTCCTTGTATTAGGGTGTTGCTGATGCATGGAAAATAAATGCTACTGAAATGTAGAGAGAATACCATGATTCCAAATTACATTTTGATTAAAAAAAAAGAAGAATTATTATTATATTTATTATTATTAAGATTTATTATACCAACTATTTGAACAAATATAGACACAAAGGGCGCAATAAAATAATGTCAATGCAACAACACTTATATCTATAGTTAGATCCAAAAAAATGTCTGTCCCTGGGAGTGTCACAAACCAAATTATTCCAACCTAGGGTAGCCAACCTTTCGTGATATAGTATCCAATTAGACGAGGGTAAAGAATTGAATAGTGGGTGAAACTTTAGTATTATATAAATATGTTTCAAGATTTGTAGAAAAAAATATATTTTAGGAACTAATTAAAGCCTATCATACTATATTTTCCAGATACTTAAGAAATTAAGAATTTCGAAAATGATTAGGTCTTTAAATCTATACAGAATATGAACTTTATTATTTCTGCCGGCTCTGTGATGGAATGATGATATCCATATATCTTAAATACTTGCTTTTGATATAATATATTGTCAAATATTTTTGAGGCATGTGCATCATGCCACTGATGTGTGAGTGGGCAATTTACTCAGTACAAATAAAAAATCTTACTACTCACGAAAGTCAAACCAAATCTCAATGTTGTTTGCTGGGAGTTTGTCTCGCCGTCTCTTCTCCGGACAGGAGTTTTCTAGAAAAACGTAGTGATTTTATAATTAACTAGGTGCGATTTCACCCCCCCTTAATGCGATTATACATATATAATATTATAAGCATAAATCACTATGGGTGGAGTCGATCCCCACCACCTTTCTATAAAAGCCGGTGTCAGTGAGTATCGGGCGCACAGAGTCGATCAAAGAAGACCTCAAGGCTCAGAATGTCGCAGTGAAGGAGGTGCACCGCATGCACCGAAAAAATGCCGGAGAGGCATTTAACATGGTCCTCGCCATCTGCGAGAACTCCCCCGACGGTAAAGCCGTCTTCAAAATAAAAACCATATGCCACCTGTCTGGCATAAGGGTTGAAACCCCCCACAAGGGTGGCCCTATAGGGCAGTGTCACAACTGCCAACTATACGGGCATGCATCGCGTAACTGTAACGCAAAACCCAGGTGCGTTAAGTGCCTGGGTGATCATGGGACGAGCGACTGCTCGCGCCCTAAGGACCGCACACTCGCCGACTCGCCTCCTAGTTGCGTGCTTTGCCGCCAGGAAGGCCACCCGGCCAATTACAGGGGCTGTCCCAAAGCCCCCAAGCCCAGACCGGTCGTGGTCAAGAGGGCGGCGGCCCGCGAATGGCGTAATGCCCCCCCCGCGCAACCCGCCCCACCTCGACCTTCCCCGTGGAGGGCCCTCCCTCCGAGGGACTTTCCACCCCTCCCACAACCTGTCCCCTCAGCGGCCCCGAGCCCGCAGATTACACCTCTGCAGTCGCTCACCACCGCCAAACCTCAACAGCCCCAGCCCCAGGCTGCTACTCCCCCGCGTAGACCCCAGGCGGTCCAGCCCACTTCATCCCCCTCTGAACCCTCCGCCAACATGGCATTCCTGGCGGATCTTTTCTCCACCGTCAACCTCTCAAGGGTTAACGAGATGGCACGAAGCCTCAGGGCCGTCCGGAAGGACCCTCTGGCCCTCCTCAAGGTGCTCGGCGACTACGCCGATGTATCGGAGTCCCTGGCTACCTTCTCGTCCAATCAATAATGGACTCAAACGTAAGCAGCAGAATCAAACCCCGATCACTTTCAATTGGCTACTTTAATGCCAACGGCATTCACAGCCAAAAGGAAGAGATCGCCGCGTTCCTCCGCGACAACAATATCGACGTTTTCTTAGTGCAGGAAACCTTCTTGAAACCATCACACCGAGACCCTAGAATTGCAAACTACTGCGTAGTTCGCAATGATAGATCTCGATCCGCCCTCGGCGGTACTTTGATCTATTACAAGAGGTCCCTGCACTGTATCCCAATCCAACCGCCAACCCTCTCCCACATTGAGACCTCGATCTGTCGATTAGGAATGACCGGCCATCAGCCGATCACGATAGTCTCTGCATACTGTTCCCCAGTTAACTCAACGGCCGATATCAAAGCTGATATCAAAGCCCTCATCAACCTCAGTAGCTCGGTTATTATCGCGGGCGACCTGAATGCCAAGAGCGTTGCTTGGAACAGCCACTCACGAAATAACAGAGGACGCCAATTGGAGGACCTCAGCGGACTCCTCCAATTCGACGTCATTGCGCCTATGCACCCCACCCACTACCCTGAGAACATCAACCACCGACCGGACGTACTAGACATTGCGATCCTCAAGAATGTAAACCTCCGTTTGCACTCGCTGAGGTCGCACGACGAATTAGATTCCGACCACCGACCTGTGACCTTAGCGCTCTCCCCCCGACTAGGCCCCCCGGACTCAGGTCAGCCCCCGCCTCAGAAAAAGATAACAGACTGGAGAAAACTGGAGGAACTCCTCAAGTCCTCTTCATCTGTTCACTTAGATAGTATCCCGCCCCTCATAGAGTCGGCAGCCGACACTCAAAAGGCGGTCGATTCCCTCACAGCTCACGTACAGTCAGCCGTGGACGCCTGTTCACGACAAGTTCCGGTGATGGAAGACCATCGCTGGAAACTTCCCGACGACGTGCGTGAACTAGTGACGGAAAAGAACGCCGCCCTCCGAGCTCATAGAGCTCACCCGACTGAAGCGAACCGCACCTTTCTGAGGTCACTCCAGCGCAAGCTGAGATACCGCATGAAAGACCTGCGAGACGCTCGCTGGAACAAGTTCCTAGGGGAACTTGAACCGAGTCACTTGGCCTTCTGGCATCTCCAACGAAAACTCAAATCGGACAAAATCTCGTCCATGCCTCCACTCACTCGTTCAAATCAAGGGCCCGCCTTTGACGACGACGAGAAGTCCGAGTGCCTGGCCGACAGTCTCGAGGCTCAATGTACGCCCAGCACCTTGCCGGTAGACCCGCGCCATCTCGATAAGGTGGAAGCCGAGGTCGAAAGCAAACTATCTCTCCCACCCTCTGAAAACCCAGACCACCCCATCGCCCCAATCACGGTCGACGAAGTCCGGAAAGTGATCAAGGATCTACACCCCAGGAAAGCCCCAGGTCCCGACGGGATCACTAACAGAGTTATTAAACTCTTCTCTCCTTATCTCATAGTTTTGCTCACTGCCATCTTCAATGCCGCACTGAGCAATAACTTTTCCCCCAATCCTGGAAAAGTGCAACGGTTATAGGTATTCCCAAGCCAGGGAAACCCAAGACCGAAGCCTCCAGTTATCGCCCCATCAGTCTCCTCAACGTCCTTGGCAAGATTTACGAGAGACTTATCTACAATAGATTAAAGAGTTTTGCAGACTCTAAGAAAGTCATACCTGACCAACAGTTCGGTTTTCGAACCAAACACTCTTGTGTCCAACAAGTCCACCGTATTGTGGAAGACGTCAGTAGCGGCTTCCAATTCGGTTTTAACACGGGTATGCTCCTCTTCGACGTGGCGAAGGCATTCGACAAGGTCTGGCACAACGGCTTAATATACAAGCTGTACCAGTTGGGCGTGCCGGACCGTCTAGTACGCATAGTACGGGACTTTTTGTCGAACCGCTCCTTCCGCTACAGAGTCGAGGGCACACTCTCTTCCCCCCATCCCATACGAGCAGGAGTCCCGCAAGGCTCAGTGCTCTCGCCACTCCTATTCACGCTTTATACTAGCGACATTCCCCTCCATAGACGAGTTAAAAGCGCTCTATTCGCCGATGATACGGCTATCTACTACAAGGGTAGAACCCCCGAGGGAATTCACGACAACCTCCAATCCGCGGTCACAGCCCTGGGGCGGTGGTTCCGGAAATGGAGAATTGAAGTGAACCCCACCAAAAGCGCAGCCATCCTATTCTGGAAAGGCCTCGAACGCCCACGGGTAGCTCCCATCACCCTCTTCGGCAAACCCATTCCATGGGAAGAAAAAGCCAAATACCTGGGTGTGATCCTCGATCAACGCCTTTCTTTCCGTCACCACGTAAAGGCGGTACGCGCGCGAGCCGCCTTCGCGCTCGGTAGACTTCACAGCATGTTGAATGCACGAAGTAAACTCTCATTGAAATCCAAGGTGAGGATTTACACGACGTGCATTCGACCAATCATGACATATGCGGGTGTAGTGTTCGCACACTCTAGCAAGTCAACACTCAACCCCCTGCAAGTGCTCCAAAGCCGGTTTCTCCGGAGAGCCACAGGTGCCCCGTGGTACATGCGTAATAGTCAACTCCACGTTGACCTCAAAGTCCCAACTATAAAACAGTTTTTGAAAAAACTGTCCAAACGTCATTTCGATTCTGCTGTAAACCACCCCAACCCCCTCGTCGTATCGGCCGCCCGATACACTCCTTCCCTTATCTCGAAGATAAGGCGTCCAAAACATGCCGTCATCGAACCGGATGACGACATAACGGTCCTCCAGGACGCCCGACAAAAACATACAAACACTACACACAACCGACCACTGTTCCGTCCTCGCCGGCGAGGCTCGACGCGAATAAGCCGTAATGTTCCCCCCCGACCTCCTCCGCAAACGCCGGCCCGCGCCGAGCCAGACGCGCAAATCCCGCCCCCAAATAATATATAAATAAAATTACCAGTCCAGCCCAGCTCCCTTGCTCGCGATCCAGCAACGCCCTAAGCCGAGGTTCGTACCCCACAGGGGGTGCCCTTAGCTGTGTTGCTTAGAAATAAAGTGCCTGGCTGGAGGCCTAGGTCTCGCCATTGACCGGTTAAGTAGCAAAAGTTCCCGGAACTCACGCTACGAGAGACAATACAAAAAAAAAAAAAGTATCGGGCGCATTCGTTGCTCAGACATCAACGGGAAAGGCGGTTGGTTTCGATGCCGCGTATTGTGAGTCCGTTCCATATTATTTTTACCCTGTGGTTATTGTTTTGTTGTGTATTTTGTTCTCATAATTCTGATTTGAAAGTTAACGGTTGTTTTAGAGTTGTTATTGAATTGTTTTCAACGATTGATTTGAAATATGTAAAAGACGTGTAATTTCGTCTGTAAATATTAATGTGAATTTAGTTTTAGATTGTTCTCTGAAGTACAGAACTTTGTAACTGAATAAAATCAATTTTAATTGTTCTTCACTTCTGATTGCCAAAATCAGAAGTGGGATAAGACTTCGCTCACAAATAAGCCTCGCGAGTAAACAACCGTTAATTTTCGAGCAAAATGCCACGTTTTTCACGTGAACGAACATTAGTAGCCGTAGGAACGATCTCTTGCGAAACGAGAGGCAACGTTCGCGCCGTGATAGATCGCGAACGCATTCGCGTCGTCAAAGGACTCGTTCTCGTTCGCGCCGTGTTAGATCGCGCTCACGGTGCGACAGAACTCGTTCACGACTTCGCTCTCGTTCCTGTAACAATTATCGTTTGAACGAAAGGTCAAGGTCCCGTTCAGTTAGTTTACGTCGTCATTTAAGTAAACCTCAGTCCTACCCGCAAGACAACTCGGTTAAGGACGCTTTAGGTTCGATCGTGTCTCGATTAATAGCTATTAAGCAAAGCACGGCTAGTGGTTCGCGAGTGCCGTCATCGTCCGTTCATTGTAGCACACCCCCGCTTTATAAAAATAGTGCTTCCACGACTCAAGCGCTAGTTGAAGCGTTAGGTACGGTAACAAAACCTAAAACCAGTAATGTCAAATTTTGATCCAGCTGTTAATAACTTTGAGGTGTGGTGCAATGAAGTGGGGAGAGCTATACGGGCGAACCATTGGGACGATTAAGTGTTTTTCTCCTGTGGCTAATTGCCTTAGGGGTTAAAATTAAAGTAGTTTGTTAAAGAATTTAAATCCCTGTGTCCACAAAGAGTGGATTACGCGCAGATTCTTCACGAGGTTATAAATTCAACGTCAGAAAAGTTTTCGTCCTACGCTGAATACGCGCGCCGTTCACTATTGCGTTTACGCATGATTAAAGGGCTAAGCGAAGAACTTATGGTCCAGATAGTAATATTTGGTATCAGCGACATCCAGCTGTGCGCGCCGCCGCTACCAACGCCGACTTACGGTGGAAAATCTCGTATAGTTTCTAGCTACATACATTAAACGTACCCGCAAATTTGATAATCGCAATTTCGTCAGATCTAAGCCATTCGATTTTACTGTAGCTAAGAAACGTAATCTCAATAGTTTCGGTAAACCTGAAATTAAGTGTTTCTCTTGCGGTGACGCTGGTCATTTACGAGATAAGTGTCCTGAGAAGACCAACAATAGGTTTAAACTGGTTCTTTGCTCTTTGACATAAGCACAGCCGTGATCCAGGGTATACCGGTTGACATTCTGATAGATAGTGGCGCACTTAATGTGTCTTTGATATCCTCCGCGGTAGTTAATTACTTTTCTGGTCCGCGTAGACCCATTAATTGTTTACAATTCAGTGATATCGTTATTTAGTTTTTGTAATCATAAAAAGTGTCTGCAATTAGTTATACTTGCGTTTAGTTGAACATTCTGAAGGATTGTTCAAACACGACATTTTGTTTATTTTGGTGTTCTATGTTACAGTAATATAGCGACTACCTCCTAGAACGACACGTGTTCATTTAAAATGTTAGTGTTCTTGCACCGTTTCCTTTGTTCAATGTTAGGGCAATAAAGCGGTTACCTACTTGTTCTATTTTGATTCGTACGTAATTCAGTCGTTTTAATTTTTTTGTTGAAATAGCATAAAAGTTGAAATAAAAAATGTTTGACGATAAAGCTAAATTGCGTTGTAAACGTACGTAAAAGTATCGTAGGAAAACTCTTAACCGCAGTAAAATTATGAGCCGACGACATTAATCTTACAGAACTGCAATGCATTTTAAATCATTTGAGCGTGATAGAAAGACAGGCGAGACCGACACCGTCGCTGTCGCAGCCAGCCCCTATAAGTTCGCTGCTATTGAAACCTGCCTCTGTGGGCGCCGCGACGCTGAGCACACCTCCGCCCCTGCTCCATGAAGTGCTAGCCGCCCGCCAGGGGTACATCGCCACAATTAACTTCGGCAGCCAGCACTGGTTTTACGGAGGAGTTCCCTGCTGATGTGCCAGTGACCACTATATAGTCCCATCAACAATTCGGTGAGATCTAACCAACCTTATTACATTTTGAACTTTGACCCCAATCTTCACGATATTGTGGTTTGGTGTCGAGAAATCGACCTGACCAGGGTTCTCAACCAATGAAACTTAAACAATTGCTTATCTCTAATCGGGAACTGCCTAAAGGTGGACGCTAGTATATGGCTTAGCGAGTGGGTCATGACATGACCGATCGCAGCTGAAGCTCATTTTTTACATAATTTACGCCGCTATGTTCTAAGATAATTGACATTACCAACATTTAATTTGAAGTGATGTAATTGTAATCGGAAGATTATTACGCGACATACGCTGCTTATATAAGACGATCGTTGCTTCACCTACGAACTGTGATGAATAAATTTTTGCAATAATAAAAAAAAATAGTTTTCGTGTAATGCACTAAAATCGAGTACTAAGGGCGAACAAATAGTAAATGTCAGGCAAGCCGAGCGTTGCGTGAAGACCGTTCTTAAAATTGCTCCGCATAGAGAGCAGCAATAAAACTTCCACATGGTCTGACGATTTGGGTAAAATTCAGTTAGTTTTAAATCGTCAAAGACACCCGCCAAATAAATTTCAGGTTCAATGATCAAGTGTTTGTGATAAAGTACGCACAGTCCACTGGGAAACTTGATCCCGGTATGAGAGGACCATACCGCATTATTAAGGTGTTGCCTAGTGATCGTTACGAGCTAAAGTTACTAAGTGGTGCTAGAGGCAAAACAACTCAGGCCGCAGCTCAGTATATGATACCTTGGAAAGGCGAATGGTGTCCAGAGAGTTGTGCTGCATTCTTCGACAAAAAGTTTCAACCATATTTTTAATTTGTTGTTTTCTTATGTTAAAGTAGCGCGTGTGATATGTCAGCATACGTGCGAGTAAAAGGCGAGTGTTTGCCTTGCTGGTTGAAACTGGCTGCTGGTGTGGTGCAGTCATGGTGTGTTCCTGGGGCCAGTATCCTCGAGTATCGGGCCTCAGCAGACGTGCGTGCCGGACGAGCTTGCCGGACGAGCGAGAAGTCTTGTCTTCGGACAAGCGTGCCGGACGAGCGTGAAGTCTTGTCTTCGGACAAGCGTGCCGGACGAGCGTGAAGTCTTGTCTT
>JACCPG010000216.1:0-83397 GCA_016069955.1 Drepana arcuata
CATGGCACGCGTAAAGTTACTGCGTAGTATTTCTTTTATTCGAAGAAGCATTCAATTACGGGACGTTATGATATTTCAATGCTATAGACATATAAACACATACATATTATGAATTGTTTGCTTCTGAAAGATTACTATCCATGTCAAGAAAAATATCCTACCATAACTAAACCAATTTGTAGAATTTATCCAGAAACAAAAAAAATTTTATGTCAAAATATTGTTTCCTTTTGTTTTATTTGTCAATTTTATTTGACAAATTCAGTGTTTGGTTGTTATGTTTGTTTACTTGACTTGTATTTGGTTGGTTGATTTGCAGATTGTATTATACGTTGCTTGTAGACAGTACTTAGACATGAGAGTACTTTGTAATTTTGTTGTTGGAATATATATAACAATACGTACTGTTAATATTACCACTTAATTGTAGTTTTTAATATATGTCTAATGCAATACGTAAATAAATAACGAAACTGTTTAATCATAGTCAATCAAAACAATGTATACACCCACTTTTTACGTTCACTTGTTAATTGTTACTAATGTAATACGTATCCTCTTAAATTATTAAACATACTTTCTTCTAGGTGCTAATAATGGAGCATCCTGAGTCGAATAGAAGTAATATAACACAATCGTCGAGTGGAACTAACGGATCTCAAGCTCTAGAACCCACATCATGGTGCCATCCAGCCCACAGAGCTCACCGCCTTCTGGCATTGATGTTGATGTGTTTCCTTTGTTTTGGTAAGTTGAATAAACAGTGATTTAATATTATTTTTATTTTATTGATTACCATCATGAACAGCCTATGTTCCCAGGGACATAACTAAGTTGTTTTCTTAGTTATTAAACTACTATCTTCACGCCTTCACACAAGGGTCCCCTACAGGTACAGGTGTGTAAGTAGTATTCACCTGCCCACTTTCCGCCCGGGATATATTCTAGGTGCCGATGTAACACATGGCAAGTCCATTGCCATTACTCACACACAACTACATACTTACACATTGATTTTTTTCTAAAACTTATAGTAGTTTCCCTGCAATGTTTTCCTTCGCCGTAAAGTGGTGTGATGAATCACTATACTTAAAGTTCAGAAAACATTGGTACAGTCGGGATTCAAATTATATTATAAATAATTAGCTGAAATTTAAAACAGGAACAAAGGATTAAAGTAAAATAAGTAAAACCTGGATTTATTCTCCAGTCAGGCCTTTTGTTATTGATACTATGTATATGAGTCATGTATTTAATCAATGCTAATGTATGTCTGTAATGGGATCCACACTCTAATCATCTTTTATGTTGTATATAGTTATATAGTTAAATAGTTTTGTGTACTGATTTCTTCTGAATCATTGCACATATGTATATTTATTTATACTACCTGCATGCTTCATTTTCAATGAGAAAATCAAACATTTGTACTGTGTTTGAGAAGAAATGCGAGACATATGTGCAATAGTGCTTGAAATACGGTGACAGACCCTTTATCTGACATATTGGCGGCCAAACCTTTTTGGGAAGGTTTTGTTTGGTTTAATGTCACACATAGTGTGTGTCTGTTCACAAATAAAATGATTGTATAATATTGCAATTTGTGTCTCCAGGCTCATACTTCTGTTACGACAATCCTGGTGCCTTGGTCGACAACTTTAAGGAAGACTTGCATCTGAACACATCTCAGTTTGCGCTACTCTACTCCATTTATTCCTGGCCCAATGTCATACTTTGTTTCATTGGTGGCTATCTTATTGATAGGTTTGTATGTGTTCTAAATGTTTTGTTGCAGTATTTGCTTCACTGATAAGCTAATCACAGTTGGTCTATTACATATTCAGTCATATAAATAAACAAATCTGTCAATGCTTATGACATTCACACAATGCTAACATTTGAAATGAGTCGACTAAATTTTGGCCTTAATCGTGGGAAAAGCATGTGCTGTAATTATTTATTAGTTGACTAGTTACTTCCAAGATAATATGTACAGTGTGAAACTATCACAAAAATACACACAACTGAAATTATATTACAAAGGACATTCTCTGCAATATTATTATTCATAAGTTTGATAATGTGTATCAGTATTATGCTTCATTACAGATAACCTACAGGATGCAATATTCATCTTTATAACATGTCATCAAAACGAATGTTATAAAAAGCAAAGATTAGATTTTTGTTTGTTTGTATGTTGGAAAAAAAATCAAATTCCTTAATATCTTAGAAAGACAAGCTATTCTTGTGTATATCTTAATATACATAAATTACGTGTCACATTGTTTGTCCGCGATGGGCACCTAAACTACTTAACCAATTTCAATCAAATTTGCACACCATGTACAGTTTGATCCAACTTAAAGGATAGGATAGCTTACATCTCAAAATTTGACCCGATAGGTGTCGCTGCGATCGTTTTTCGGACAATTTAACTTTTTCACCCAAGTGAAGCTGGACTATATTTTGTAATCTGCTTTGCATTTGCTTAAAAAAAAACTATTTTAGCTGGTGAAGCAGGAAAGTGTGATATAAGTGCTTGTTCATATATTTCAGATACTTTGGTGTCCGACTTGGCACTGTGATATACATGACCATTGTATTTATTGGAGCAGTTGTGTTTGCTGTTGGGGCAGCACGCAATGCCTTCTGGTTGATGATCCTGGGCAGATTTATATTTGGGTACATATTTGCTTTTATCCCTCATCCCACAAGGATGATTAGAAATATAGTCCATAAAAGTGTTCAATGGCTAATGTGATGATAAATCATAACCATGTTAAACATTAAATTAATCCAACTCAATAAAGCCATAAAGGTTACTTATAAAATTTAGGTTTGTTTGAGTTCGGATATATATTTTGACTTGAAATATTAGTATAGTGTTACTGACTCAATAATGTGGGACATACGGGGTGGGAATATTCATGAAAGTTTGTGATATATCTAGTCTTGAATTTATGAATTGCATAATGAGACATCTCTTTACTTTCAGTATTGGAGGAGAATCTCTGCAAGTAGCTGTCAATAACTATGTGGTGTTGTGGTTTAAAGGGAAGGAACTCAACATGGTCTTTGGTCTGCAGTTATCATTCTCAAGATTTGGTAGCACTGTCAATTTCTGGGTCATGGGACCAATTTATAAATGGGTGGCAAAATATTATGGAATCCCAGATCGGTTGGGTTTGGTCCTTCTCATTGGTAAGTACTGTTTTATAATATTTTGCTGCATTGATGACTGTTCTTCAATCATACATTGTTTACCTTTCAGCATCTTTAACTTGCCTTATTTCTTTAATATGTGGTATTATATTGGGCCTGATGGATAGAAGAGCAGAAAGAATCTTGGGAAGGCAACAAGAGAATGGAAACGAAGAGCCTTTCCATTTGTCTGATATAAGACACTTCAAAGCTGTTTACTGGCTTGTGTGTGTAATTTGTGTAGCCTACTATCTTGCCATATTTCCATTCATAGCTCTGGGAAAGTAAGTATTTCACATGAATTTCTCAAATAAATATAGTACATATCTGTAAATAGATACTTAGTTCTTCCGTTAGAATTGTATTTATTTCTTACAAGTATTATAATTTGCTCACTGAGACAACAATAGCTTAAAAATAATTGAAGCGATGATTCCAATTATATATTGAAAATGTTAGTAGTTGTCTATATTTTTACCTAGAAAAATAAATTTAAATGTTACAGGCTATTTTTCGAACGTAAATTCGACTTCGTTCCTCAAGATGCCAATACGGTTAACTCCATGGTATATTTGCTATCTGCTGCTTTGAGTCCATTCTTTGGCATCCTGATTGACCGGACAGGAAGGAATGTCTTGTGGGTTATTGTCAGTATTGTCACAACTTTAGGCGCTCATTTTATGTTGGCCTTCACTTTCTTTAACCCCTACATTGGAATGGTAAGATTTTGTTTTCTTATGGCTTTTGCATTCTCAGTACTACTGCACTTTTTTAATGTCTTCTTATTTTTACAGATCACTCTCGGCATTTCATACTCACTGCTAGCAAGTGGCCTATGGCCGTTAGTAGCATTGATTATTCCAGAAAATCAGTTAGGGACAGCTTATGGAATGTATGCAACATTTTACTTTCCTTTTTACTTCTGAAACCCCAAACATTTGGTATTATAATTATTTTCTCTTGCAGCTGCCAAGCTGTTCAAAATTTGGGAATGGCAACAGTTCTTATTTTGGCTGGAATCATTGTTGACAGATATGGATACTTGATGTTGGAAATGTTCTTCTTGGGTTGTCTATTTGGTTAGTATATATAAATATATCCTCACGCCTTCCCACAAGGGTCCCCGAAGGGGTAGGCAGAGGTATATAGGTAATACCCACACACCCACTTTCCGCCAGAGGTATATTAGGTGCCAACGTGACAGATGGCGAGTCCATCGCCGTTACTCAAGCACGACTATACATACGCCTTTGAATTTCTTCTCAGACGTATGCAGGTTTCCTCTCGATGTTTTCCTTCACCGTAAAGCTCGTGGTGTGACTAATCACTGTACTTAAGTTTAGAAAAACTCATTGGTACAGTCGGGATTCGAATTTGCGACTGCTCGAACCACTCGGCCACCACGGCTTGGTTAGTATATGTTTTGAATTACAAACAATTATAGCTAGTCCAACACAATTGCAGCGGCAATTGTGGATCTAAATCTTAACTGTGGAAAAGGGAATTAATTTAGTTTTTAGGCCATTAACGAATGGCTATTGATATTAATATACACATATATGTATTAATACTTAAAAACTCTTTGGTTTGCAGTATCATTGATTGCTGCTGTACTTATATATATATTGGACTCTGCAAATAATGGTGTACTTAATATGTCTCCGAGTATGAGGGACTCTAACAAACCGTAAGTAGAATATTTTGATTTTGAAGTAGCTTGGAATACTGATCCCAATCGTCCAAAATTCGCCGGTTACGTGTACTCTTTCACTGGAAAGGCTACTCGTAACCGGCGAGCATGTATGAAGCGACTGATGAATGTGAACAAAGCGAAGAAGGTATGTAAGTCTAGAGAGAACTGGCGCTCCACTCTCTCCGCCAATCCCCCATAGGGAATGGACGTGATATGTGTGTATGTATGAAATCACCGGTTGCGGTTTCAGCTTTAATTGGCTTAGTCAATAACAATATTTTTTGTCTAAGATAGTAAGCACAGTATAGCCTATTTACCCAAATTATTTGAGCAAGTAGTTGTCCTTACGCCTTCCCACAAGGTTCCCCGAAGGGGTAGGTAGATACACCATAGGTAATACCCACACACCCACTTTCCGCCAGAGGTGCCAACGTGACAGATGGCGAGTCCATCGCCGTTACTCAAGCACGACTATACATACGCCTTTGAATTTCTTCAGATGTATGCAGGTTTCCTCTCGATGTTTTCCTTCTCCGTAAAGCTAGCTCGTGGTGTGACTAATGACTAAGTTCAGAAAAACTCATTGGTACAGTCGGGATTCGAACTTGCGACCTTTACGCCTCGGCTCCTAGCCAAATAGTTGTAGGTAAAGAAATTCAAAGCACATGGAAACGCGGACACCTAATAAATTTGATTGTTTTGGCATGTTTACTTTTATTTCAAGGTTAACTGGTCGGTTCGACGAAACTGCTAACCTATTGGACAATGAAGACTATACCGATCAAGAGGAAACTGACTCACGTCCCCACGAGTCACTCGAGGAGCAGAATTCACTGACTCCACGGGACCTCACTCAATCGCAATCCGATAGGATACGCAGTCGATACTTGTCGCAAATATTGCCAAACACTAACATTCCAGATAGACCATGAATAACAATTGCATAAACTTGACATGATAATTATGTAAATATATTTAGTTATTACAAAATTACCTATTTAGACTATAAATACAATAAAATATGAAGCTTATAATAATATGTTCCTTTTATTTAATGTGTAATAAGTAATCACCATAGATTATTCGTAAGTATTTGGTAAAGTTGTAGTTAAATAGCAGGCATGATAACAATGGGTGTTTACCCATTTACCCATTACATAACACACTTAAATATAACATTCTTCATTAATTTATTTAACAATTCGTACTAATATTTAACAATATTTAGGTAGGTACCATGTCAAATACATATATCAAAATGCATTATGCCCAATATTTATAACACCTTAAATATTTTACAAATTCAGTATATTTGTAACAAATCATTGTAAAGATTGATCACATGACATAATTATTTATTAGGATGGATTATGTTGCATTTATTTGTACTTGTTTCCCACAGTTCCCTACAAGCTATGCACCTTTATACACTAAATGTTTTTGTATAAGGTTAGATTTAAGTCTTGCTATAATTCTCCTGTATTAAGTCATTTAAGGCACTTCATTCTATTTATTGGTTCTTGTTTTCAACAATCCATTCCATACCATTACCCGGCAGTTGGCTGCTTATGAAAGGTGATAACCATGCTAGGTACCATCGTAAACCAAATACTTCAATCAGATTAGATTTCCAACCTTGGTTATGGACTAACTGTTTATGAGTGGTTTCAGGTACAACTTGACCTTTTAATATATTCTTGAAATGATATATAAATAAAAAACCAGTTAATGCTCCTACAATAACATTTAGATCTATTAAAAATACATAAATAGTTTCTTCTCCAAAATCCAAGGCAAAACTAGCTAGTGGGAATAAGAACTTAACAATAATGAAACCGTGATTCCATACAATAAATAGCGACAGGAACTTCACATTGTAGTAGAAGGCATATATCATAGAAACAAAAACATAAAAAGTAAACATTATGAAGTATCTGTGATTGAAGTAGCCCACGCAGGAAGCAAGGAATGTGCAGTGATGATCTCTTTTTAAAATGCAAATGTTACAAGTAGAGCAGTGCCATGCTCGGGGTGGCCTCATGCTCTCACACACATCACACAATGTCCAGTTTTCTTTGTTACTACTATCCAATGTGATTCCTTTAATGCTGGTATTCGTGAACATGCCATATATCATGTTTGCAATGATATTATGTAGAAGGAATGTTGCATTACACGTATGAATTAAGTATTCCAATGACCATTGTTCCACTAATGTAGGCAACACAACACAAAGCTCGAAGTAAAGATAGGCTGGTATAAAAACAAACACTATGGTAAGATAAACACTATGCTGTATTAACCTTTTTGCTAGTTTATTATCGACATAATGTTGATTAATCAACATTTTTCAATGCTTACGATTATATAGATATAGTTCTCCTTGTCCAATAGCAAAATGAAATGATCGAGTATTCTGATTTCTCGAATTTCTACTTCTTTATTGTTCACCCGTAAATAACTCGACTCCACATGGTTCCTTTGGCACTCGTCACCCCGTGAGTATAGGTTTAGTGCCCGTTACTGCAGTAGGCAATTAATGAAAGGACGCTGTTGTTTTAGCTTGAAGACATATCTAGAAACTAGATATGAATCGTAAGGGCACATGTTTTCATGTTTGAGTAGTTTTTACATCTATTTAGTTGAAATTAAATAATGAAAAGTACAATGGCAGGAAAATTAAGTAAATATCAAAACACTATGTATAGTGTTTTAATCAAATTAAACCAAGATTAGATTAGGGTTCTTAAGTTTAATATCGTTGTTAAAAGTTATGTTTGACAAGACTTGCATTCCAAACGTCAAAATCATATGATATGAAGGCTGCCAACTCGAAAAACTAAGCTAAGCTGAAATCCGTGTGAATTAACTTAATTCTTTAATAAGAAGTGGGCTTTTTATAATAATTATTTTTCACATTAAACAATAATTATTATTGTTTAATGTGAAAAATAATTACATACATACATACATATCATCACGTCAAGTCCCTAACGGGGTAGGCAGAGAGTATAGAGCGCCAGTTCTCTCTAGACTTACATACCTCTTTCGCTTCGTCCACATTCATCAGTCTCTTCATACATGCTCGTCGGTTTCGAGTACTCTACTCTTAACGTTCCCGTCCTTCAGAGTCCGATCTATTTGATCCAGGTAGTTGGAACGTGGCCTTCCTCTGCCTCTTCTTGCACACACTTTTGCTTTGTATATCTGTTTCGTCAATCTTTCTTCACTCATCCTTTCTATGTGTCTAAACCAACGTTTTTCAAAATTATTCGTTGTATAAAATAAAAAAAAACTTTTATTTTGCATTATATTACAGGGTAAAATTAATTATGATTTAATAGCGACGACCATGATCTTAATTCTCTAAAATGACTGGCAACGAAGAAGGACTAGCTTCTCTTTGTTATTGTGATTTCTAGGTGTGTTGTGTTTTGAAGATGTACATAAATGATACCAAGATGCGTGTGATAGCATTTATTTTGTATCTAGCTCTAAGCACGATTCCTTGAACTATACATCTAACTAAACAATGGAGACCGACAGGCCTCCAACTAGGCACTACTCGGGAGCTAAGTGAACACATCTAAGGGCACCTCTATTAAGTGTTTGGGCTTCTGCTTAGGCAGCTAGGGAGCCAGGCTAGTGTCGAAGCTGGCCTATAAGCTCCGTTCGATTTACAAACGGCTTTTCTCAACTGGGAGGTAATTAAAAACTAGATGGTATAAGTAAAAAAAACTAGCTGTCGCTTGCGATCTGTAGCCTATGCTTGCGATGGGTCTAGTTAATAGTTTTACCCTTGTTGTGTAAGTATAGGGTTAGTTATATAAAAAATATTCTAGTTAAATAATGTTTTTATTTAATAGTTACAATGATTTAAATATGAACATATTTAAATTAAGGACCATTTTAATATCTAACATACACACAATATCTTTTTCATACAACGATTTCTATTTAGTTTAATATACATCTAAAGTTTTATTTGGAAGATCAATTGGGTAAAGGCAGTAAAATTGTAGGATACTAAGTAATCTCTTGTATCGCTGCATATACAAATTTAGGAAGTTTTCCTTAGCTCTAATTGTCAGAGCTTAACGACTTATCTTCAGTTCTTGTAGAACTTTTTGCTGGAGTCCTTCGCCATGTCGACAAGTGTTTGAGCGGGCTTGAAAGGTGCACCGTAGAGCCCTTGATATTCTTCCATCTTTTTGACCAACTTATCGGCTCCGAATTGGTCCACCCACCTTAAAAATAAAATCGTGTATTATACACAAAGAACTTCAAAATAATACAGCTTGTATAAAGTTATAAAGCATTAGTATTAAATGTGTAGGTAAATTAAAACTATAGCCATTTTGGGTTCCCAGTAAGTACTCTTAAATCTCACCTGAAAGGCCCACCAGTGAATGGCGGGAAGCCAAGTCCGAACACAGCGCCAACATCACCTTCAAGAGGGCTAAATAAGATTTTCTCTTCAAGCGATAATACTGCTTCATTGACAAACCTGTGTATAATTAAACAATTAATATTGTGAGGAAGTAATGTCGTGAATTGGGGAAGTTTTTTGCCCTACATTGGGCAATAAAGGATGAAAAGCAGTACAAAGAAAATGGTACAGCTACTAGCAGGAGAAGGCGCGGAACAAATTCCGCGCCTTCTGCATTGAATTTGACTGCTCCGCTTCCTTGAAGATGATATTCCTTAATAACGAGCTATCTAATTGAAAAATATGTCATCAAATCGGATTAGTAATTCCTGAGATTAGCGCGTTCAGACAAACAAACTCAGCCTTTTTATAATATTAGTATAAATGAATTATGCATACCTCGACACCATCCTCAATTGCTGATCCTCTACTGTGTTTGCACCCCGGGGCTCCAGAGCATACTTTTGTTTCAACATTTGAATAGCTTCCTGATTCACATCCCTGTTCTTGGTGCCTTTTTCGTATACATAGAAACCTTTGCCAGACTTTCTGCCCATGAATCCAGCCTTCACGAGGTCTTGCATTATGTTAAGGTCTCCTCCGCCGATACGTTCGCCGAAAGCCTTAACAAAAAACAAACTTGATTCGCGATTACAATTTGATATATAAGACTAGGTAGGTATGTGTCGTGTATTGTTGCTCGTTGCTTGTTGCTGAACGGAATTGTATGAAATTTGACACAGATAGGTAATAACTGTATTTTTTTGTTAAAAGCGGAAGATAAGTTTCGAGCAGACGCCCCTTCGTATAACACTTGCAAATTATACAGCGGCTGTAGTTAGTCGCAGGGCACAGCTAGTATTATTGCTGGAGTCTATTTCTATCAATATTATGAAGGGTGCAAAAGGTAAACATACATGTAATATACTACGTAATGTTTAAGGATCTCTGGGGGATTAAAGAATATTATTCATTTCTTTAAAAGCGATGAGGTCAGAGTCTCACTTTGGCTAGGTCGACGGCAATGTGGGCTCCCACATCAATGCCGACCTCGTCAGCCAGCGTGGCAGCCCCAACGGGGAAGCCAAACTGCTTTGTCATGTTGTCCAGCTCCTTGGGATCAACACCCTCTTGCACTAATCTGAAACATTTAAATGTGGCAATGTTGCATGAGGCAAAAAAATTAACACTATCTATAGACTCTCTACTACAATATACTGTATTCTACATACCAACTATTACATAGCTGAGAAATATGTTGATATTTTTGTCGATACAGTGTGTCACTTAGTGACAAACCATTCAGAGTTATTCTTCTTCTTCTTCTTCTCAATCCAGCTTCCAAATGACTTGAGTAAAATACACCGTGTGTACCTTATAGCCTCGCTGAGCATAGTGGAGAGGATCCTGGTGGTGTAGAAGCCAGGCCCGTCGCCCACAGTGACGACCACCTTGCCCTGGCGCAGTCCAACGCCGACTGCGGCCGCCGCTGTCTCATCGCTGGTGCCCGGGTGCCGGATAATCTCCAGCAACTGCATCTTGTCCACCGGTGAAAAGTAGTGCATACCTAATAATCACCATTCATATTAAATGTCAGACCAGTTTGGAGTTCTCGCTAAAGAGCGCTCGGTCGCCTCTTAACTTGGAAAATGCATAATTTCTTTATGCTTCATGAGCTTACGATACCAAATGCGCTGTTAACAAACCAAGCACAGATTAAGATGATATCCATAATTAGAAAACATACCAATAACTTTGTCTGGTCGGCTGCTGCCGGCAGCAATCTTAGTTATGGGGATGGCACTGGTGTTGGTGGCGATAATGCATTGCTTCGGTACCACTGCCTCCAGCTCCTTGATCACCTTATGCTTGATGTTGATGTCTTCGAACACCGCTTCGATGACGCAATCGGCATTCTTAAACTTTGCATAATCTAACGTTGGCAGGAGGTTCGACAAAAACTTGTCCCGTTGTAAACTAAGCAAAAAAAACTGGGGTTAGTGAATTATTTCTGTACAATTGATTCTTATGATGGGACAGTGCCTCGTATTTATGCATGATTGCAGCATTAGATAATTCCAAATTCCTAGGGAGAGCTGTGGGCCTGGTGATGGTTAGTAAAGTTTCCATAAAACTTCTTAAGACCCTTTCAAGTCTTCATATTTCTAGTATGGTTATTCTTGAGATTGCAACCTTATGTACAAATTGAAATACTAACCCTGAGATTCTTTTCCTCTTAACAGCATTGTTCAGACCAGTTTGAATTTGTCCAACACCTCGGTATAGGCCGGCGTTTGTAGCATCCTTCATAATGACATTGTAGCCCTTGTCAATGGACACTTGGACAATTCCAGCTCCCATTAAACCAGCACCAATAACACCAATCTATAATGAAAAAATGGCAATATATAAATAATAATTAAACTATTAGTAAAACTAAAGGTTTTACTAACAACATGATCCTAAAATATAGATTTGTAGATTAATGCAAATGCAATTGCAATGTTATCCAGTGGATAAATATAGAGATGGTAGTGGATGCTGTAAGGAAGAAAGGATGACAGTTGAGGGTAAATACATAGGCTACTTAAGCACTAATCCATTAAGGAATAAATGTTACTTACTGTTTTTACATCCACTTGAGACTTTCCAAACCTATTTTTCTTACATTCAGTTTGTCCTCTAAACAGACCAATAAGCCCTTTGCTTTGTGGAGTCATTGCCAATTCACCAAATCCTTGTGCTTCTGCTTCATAGCCTGCTTTGGTGCCTTTGTCAACACCTGTCCTTACTACTTCAAGGATCTGTAAAATGTTACAACATACAATTAATACAATTTAAATACATAATATATATATTCAAGATCAATTAAAATAAAGGAATTATATCTGATTGAATATCGATATCTTTTTTGCTGAATAATATACCTTCAAGGGTGCTGGGTAAAGACCACGGGAAGCCTTCATAACTTGCTCCTTGGCTTTATTGAACACAATGTTCTTAACGAAATCCCACTGCATTACAGTTGCAGTGATTTTTTCGACTAGTCCTTTCTTTGTCCTATCTACTTTCATTTTTCCTGAGGCCAGGTCCTTTGCAATTTGTATTGCTACATTCTCCAGGTACTTTGATGTGTTATTTTCGGGAAGGTTCAAACCTAGAACCATTATCAGTATTAAATATATATATTTTTATAGCATCAAAATGATCATAGATTTAAGAGTTGGGCTTTGTCCACTTGTATTGTGTAATAAGACCTTCTATTGGCTTTAGTCCAGGATAATATCTGCTACCAACGATTTTTTTTCTATTCATGTATGTTAATTATGGAATTACATATATTTTTTGAGTAGATGTCACATCACTTAAGGTGGTAAATTCTCTCCAATTCCCAACTCTTTTTAGTAGTGTTTTAGTCTAGTATTTAGTTACAAAATTAAGATATAAAGTTATAATAAAATTCCACTTACCAGGGCCAAGAGGGGCAACTAGCAAATCAACAATCCCCAGTTTCTTAGCTTTATCTGCTTTCACCGTTTTACCAGTGAGTGCAAGGTCCAGGGTTGTTGGCACTGACGTTAGGGCTGGCAGTCTAGAAAGCCAATTACTATGTTATATATAGTGTGTGTCACCCTGGCATGTTGAATGTTCTAGAAGATATATTTCTCACTATAGTAATTCAAAAAATCTAAAATAATTTTAAATGGTCTAGTTCATGACTGCCAAGTTCAATCTTTCAGATTTTATTCTTGCTGGGGGCAATTATTTGTGTGATGTTTGTACTTTAGTCTTGGATGTTCTATGTATTATATACATATGTATCTATCTAGATATATATTATTGTCTAGTACAATGTTACTATATTATTATATTGTACATAGTTTGTTACTAGTTCAAGACAGTTTGTGTAAAATTGTCCCAGGGTATTATTTCTGTGGTAAATTATTACTGTTTATTAGTATGCAGTAAAGTAATTGTAGAAAGTTAAAGAGTTGACATGAGAAGTCATGATAACAATTAGGTACTTCTCACCTCTGTGTACCACCACCTCCAGGCAGAAGTCCTAACATTACTTCAGGTAAGGCAAAAGATGTCTTTGGGTCCTTGACAGCAATCCTGTAACGACAAGCTAAAGCTGTCTCTAGGCCTCCACCAAGACAGCTTCCTTGTATAGCCGCCACATAGGGTTTACGAGATGCTTCTATCCTTCTAAATATTTCATGACCTGATAGTAAAAAAAAAATTATGAAGTAATCATGATTATACATACGAGAAAGTTGGACATGTTACTTCATTGACTGAATGAATATCAAAATAATAAAACCTTAAATTTCCACATCACTTAATAACTATTTCGAATCTTCGGCTTGATATCCTTCATGTTGTAAAGCCACAATTTTTTATATGAAATATAAAAGAGAAATTTCTAAATGATAGATTAATAGCCTTTACCATTCTCTTTAGCTCTTACCATTCTTAGATAATGATACAACTTCCTCTTTTGTTTTACAACTCTCAATCATTCCAATATCTGCTCCTGCTATGAAGCAGCCAGGTTTACCAGATATAAACACTGCAGCTTCAATTGCTGGATTTGAATCAACTTCATCAACTATATTACGGACCTCATCCATAACTGCTGTGTTAAGGGAGTTCACCTATAAATATAATTTTTATTTTAAAACTAAGATATTCTTATTCTTCATTTACTCTTTATGGCTACAGCAATAGACTTCCAAAAAGTTTGTATATTTTTTACGTCACCAATAAATTTAATGAAATTGTCAGTCAAGTAGACAGTAAAACTTTACTTTAGAATGCCATTAAGCTTCTTTTGTTTATTTTTATGAACTGTTGATTAACTTACCTTGACATTGGGTGAGTCCAAAGTGATAACATAAACACCATTGACCAATTTGCATTTCGTATGGACTTGACTAGCTGCGGCGGCATAGGATCTCCTATGTAGACCTGTACAATTTTATTGACCTTCTTAAAGGTAGTTCATAATTCGAAATACCATGTATGATTATATGGTTATTCAGTGCAACAAATATAGCTGTATTATTATGTGTAGGAAAAAAATAATAGTGTAAAAAAAGTTTGGTTCACGTTTGAAAGTCTGCGAGTGATGTGGATTAGAACTTACCAGAGAGAAATTTCACGTCCTTTCGGCTTCTTAGAATCTTGAGGGCATTTAATATTCTAGTATGAGTCATGTTGAAAGATGAAGGAATATAACAAACTCAAAATTCGACCAAATCTTAATATCTAATTAAACAATTTCGAACCGAGACTTTGAACCTAAACTTTCGTCAAGATGACGGTGAAAGAGGAGGTGTAAAATGAAGAACGGGGAGGGGGGATGTAGAGTCGGTCTGTCAAATTAATGACATTATCTGTCTAGTGTCTAATCTAAATCCGTCAAATTGGTATTCATAGTTTGTCGGATTGTAATAAAAGTATGAAACAAATGAATTACGTAATGACACTGAAATTATTTGTTAATCATTTTAGCTGATAGATTTTATCCTCTTCTACTAAAGATTGTCTATATAACGGGTTCTTCTACAAAAAAATTATATCAATTACTTAGATTAGCATTAACACACTTAGATGAAAAAGAAGCCAAGAATTATAACAGTTCTAATGTGTGTTTTTCAATAACTTAATTGATAAGTTAGCCATTCACAACAACGCTTGTAATTAATTGTTTAAATAGACTGGTAGAATAGAAACCAATTTTTTTTGTTGTAATTTACTTTCGATGTTGATAATAGTCTTTTAGTCACATACATTTGGAATTTTTGCCTCCTTTTTATACAGAAAATGTTCAGTCACTAAGACCCTGTATATGTGATGTGCCTGTATTTTTATTTATTTATTTATTTTTAAAAATACACATTAGAACGGCCAGTAGCCAATTACTCTAAATAGTTAAAATTATATACACAGCATATACACAACACAAAAGAAAATATATAAAACAACATTCATACAATCGCCTCCCAATACTCCAGACATGCCGACATAATAGTCTGCCATCCATCCGCAAACAAATCGCAATCAGAGTTGGACTCCAAGAGATCATTGAACGCAGAGAGAGTGCGAGGGACGGGAGAGCATGATCGCGACTTACTACGACAAGCCGATATGGAAAAGAGCCTGTGTTTCCTGGCGCGTGTGTAGTTGTCAGGCACAAATATTTTTGTGAGCTCTTCGAGTAATTCAGGGGCATTAATACTTCCACGAAGCACCCTGCACATAGTTGACATTTGGTCACAGTTCCTTCTCACCTCTAAGGAGTTATACCCTAAGCAGCCCTGGAGATACTTCGTAGGATACAAGTATGGATAGTACCCATACGCACGCTTGTATAGAAACCTTAGGAACGCTTTTTGTACCTTCTCTAAGAGTAGTATGTACTTCTTCTCGTAAGGATTCCATACGCATGCGCCAGCTTCCAATTTGCTGCGAACAAGGGCACTAAATATGACGGAAATTATCTTGGGGTTGCTAAAGTCTCTGAGCGTTTCGCAATAAAAATCCCAGTCGCTTGTAGGAGTCTTTAGCAACCGCTATAATGTGATCGTGAAATGTGAGTTTCTTGTCAAATATGACGCCAAGATCTTTCATAGTATCCGTGGAAGCAATATTAATGTCACCTAATTTGTAGCTAAAATCAATTCGTTGTCTAGATCGGCCAAAACTCATTACATTGCATTTTGTATGGTTTAACTCCATTTTGTTCTCAACACTCCAATCTAAAACTGCATCAATATCAACCTGTAAAGCCAGGCAGTCGGTTACAGATTTAATCTCGGTAAAAAGTTTGAGGTCATCAGCATACAAAAGGCAGTTAGTATGCAAGAGAACACCGGGGAGATCGTTAACCATTATGAGGAATAACAATGGTCCTAAGATAGAGCCCTGGCTGACACCAGAACGCGTTTGATACGGCTCAGATTGATATATACCCAGTCTGACAAACTGCTGACGATCGCGAAGGTAGTCAGCTAGAAGGCGGAGAAGACCAGGGGGGAAGCCAATGTTGTGCAATTTGGCCAGCAGTATATCATTATTCACCCTATCAAACGCTTTCCGGAAATCAAAGTAGAGGACATCTACCTGACCCCCTCGATCTAAAACTTTGGAAGTAAATTCAACAAAAGTTAGTAAATTTGTATGTATGATACCAATATTTTAAATATGTAAAATATTGGTATCAATATTTTACACTAAAAACCACAATAACACAATTAATATATGCCGAAGAAAACGTAACAACTCTGCTTGATTTCCGCCAAAAACTCCAAAATGTTGTGATGGGATAAATAGTTTTTTTAAGAATGAAAACATGCGTATAACATGTGTACGTATAAGTAGGTACGTGTACGTGTATATGTACATCCTTTATATATATATATATATATATATATATACTCACGCCTTCCCACAAGGGTCCCGAAGGGGTAGGCAGAGGTGTACAGGTAATAACCCACACTATAGTACGTAACTATTTATGTGCATCAATTAATTTCTTATGTTATGTAATGGAATTACATAAGTTGGGGTTATTATAGCTCCCTTACAAAGGTGTATGTAGTAGGCAATGAGGTTTCAATTTCAATCATTGGTAGTAGGTACGTTTGTGTATTCAAACTAGTCCGTTATAAACGAATAGTATCTACTCTTCGAAACATTTTGTATTAGTTCCAAACAAAGATTACAATGTATATCTACGGTTCCAAACATTTATTAAGTAGTTGAGCCTCATGTATTTTTTTTAACATAACATAACATGCTTCTGACTGGAAAATATATATGGAATATATCATTATAATATATGAGCTTAGCGACCAATATGAACAATAATAACACCTTTACCTAAATCAGAGTTATTCTTCAGGGAAATATCACAGAATTCTCCAAGTGCCGCTCTCTGTCTGCCTAAGTCACAAGGGACGTAATTATTTTAATGATTATATCCATCATGATTTTTGTATATATATCAATCCTTTTATTTCAAACTTTGAACTTTCTTACATTATTAGTAGAGGCAGTTATACCTACCTAACGCTATTTGATGGTTAAAATCAGGTTAAAATAAATAAAAGTAATTTCGTAAGTATATCGCCTCTGGTTCAGTAGATGACTATTGCATTTCAAGTAGGTAGTAAAATATTTACCCAAATCCCACGAAAATATGCATTTCATGAATTTTCTTCATGAATATGGAAGGTCAGTTAACATTGTACGATAAGAGCTACTTGTTGCAATCGCCGAGCCAAAGTGCCACCCTCTCTGGTGTGATGGTAGCCATGACGACTGCCCCCCTAAGCTCCCGGCCCCAACCCCGGCCCTCCTGCCTCCAGCTACTTGTGAACATAGGCTGAGAGGCTTGCGTCACGGAGCGTAGTGACACAACCAAAGCTTTTGACTTTACTGTGCTTTCCGTCCCAGTTCATAAGCCACGGGCAGTTTCCAATTTATCATCCTCAGGAAATTAATTTCGCTCGCAAGAAGCGCTCGTTCAATTGAGATACCTAATACAATTTCTGCGGGTACCTATCTATGAACATTATACAAGTATGTTGTTTAATACCACTATGATGGGCAACAAACGTGCGGTCCGGCTCACGGTAAGCGGTTACCGCCGCCTATCACTCGCGAACTAGCGACCCTTCTTCCTTGTCTTCCCTATTCTTTAACCTGGCCGCCTATTAGGAATCCCAATTTGAACACAAATAAGAACGCTAAGTGGTTTGTCTAAGCAATCTTGTCATAGTCTGTTGCTACTCCCTAAGTAATTAAAATCAAATGTGCGTAACTGTTAATATGTAAATAAACCCCTGTACCATTCCCTTATTGAATTCCGAATAACCTATCAATTGTAATAAATTAAAATATAATTATGCAACGTTAACGGAACCAGATACCTTACTACTTACTTTATCACTTTTCTACACCACAACGTAAGTGGTGTGTTAATGAGAGTAGACTACAGTCAACTTTTTGAATGGGTTAATCTTGCTACTCTAATAACAATATATTTATGGCCGTGGTGGACGAGTGGTTCCAGTAGTTGCCCGCGACACAAAGATCGCAAGTTCGAATCCCAACAGTACCAATGAGTTTTTCTAAACTTAAGTACAGTGTTTAGTCACACCATGAGGTTTACGGTGAAGGAAAACATCGAGAGGAAACCTGCATACATCTGAGAAGCTATTCAAAGGGTATATATAGCCGTGCTTGAGTAAAGGCGATGGACTCGCCATTTTACACTTTGGCACCTAAAATATATCTCTGGCGGAAAGTTGGTGCATGGATATTTCCTATAGTTCTGCCTACCCCTTTGGGTACCCTTGTGGGAACACGTGAGGATATATAATTTTATATGATACCTACATCATTCATTATTTATTATATTCAATGTACATGAGTAGGCGATGTTACCTATCTACCTAGCATTCATTTCACTTCTGTGATTTTTGATTACTACCGGAACTCGAATTGGATGATTCGCGATATTTTAATAAATAAATTTCATGTCAGGACATCACGAGCTTGGTGAGGGAAAGCATCAATAAACCTGCATACGTTTGAGAAGAAATTCAATGGCGTATGTATACCTAGTCGACTTCTTGAGTATAGATAGTGCCATCCACGAAGACGCGCCCCACTATTATTCCTCATAGTTCGTAGTGCAACAAGTGTACAGCCTTCCACTAGTATTAGTGTATTTATCGGTATACACTGATTAGATGTAGTATTAGAATAATGGACGTTATTATTAGATGATTTTGCTTTTCAACAATGTGTACGCTAGTTCAACTTTGTAAAATTTGTCAATGTTCATAGACTCTACCGAACTAAGAGTGAAGTTTCGTGGCACCCAATGTAAGGTGCAAATTTTGAATAAACACAATTTTGATATTTAATAACATATGGTACGGGACCCTTGAGTTGAGGGAAGCTTCCCACTCCACCGTCAACCGGGAGTGCCGGGAGTCGGGCGCTGGGAATTGAATCAATTCCTTTCAACTTCGACGATGAGAGAGAATCCCCTTGTTATCTGTAAAAGTGCTCTACTTATCAACGCCATAACAGGCAAAGTTGTGAAGCGAACTTGAGGCGCCTTACATAGTTATTAATATGTCGCGATTAGAATTCATTGATCGGAATGTTACACTAAGTGTACATTTACCTTTAATATGATATGTATTTTCATGATATCCTTCGAATTAACTAGAAATCAATATTGAAGAACTGACAAAAAAATCTCGTTGGTCAGATCGATTAGCAACTGAACAATGTTGGGGAAAGGTGACGATGGATATCTCAAGGGTTAGCTAGCCTTGATATTATTTAACGAGGTAAAGTGACAGTTGAGTGGGTTCTTATTCTAAATTCAAAATTCCTACAGCGCCATTGAGCCGAGGATAACCATTGATACTTGCCGATAAATGTATTTTTTGCCCTTGGCAGTGAACCATAGTGTTTCTAAGCTGTGCTTGTATATTATTTTATGTTTGCGATACGGCTGGCATTGTATTTGTATTTATTTACCTTTAATATCCTTCACAGACTAGAAAAAAAAATCAAGTGTCATAAGTTATAATATGATTGGATTAATGATTTGCAGATAGTTAAAGCCTCTTGACTTAAGGATTCACGGTGCAATATTTATATAGGTTTGATACAGCTGAATCTCCTACAGAGCTTTCGCTACTCATTCCACCATTAATTTAACCAGAGTAATAAAAAAAACTAGACAAAAGCAGGTATTAGTAACCACGGTTCTCTTCTATGTTGAACTTAACGATCACAATGCTAATTAACCGCTATATGTTTCAAATAATTCAGTTCATCGTACTTTTACAATTGGAACGTAATCTGTAAATAGAATATAGAATTTCGCTATAGCTCTGTCACCTACTTTTGGAGGGCACTTCGCAGATTCAGTTCTATTAACACCCAAGTGGACAGCTCATGCGCCGCGGTTAATCTTCTAATGGAGTCTGCTATAGTTCCCTTGAGTTGTATTTATCGAGGAGCATATAAAGGTGGCGAATGTCGGCGCGGCGGGCGTAGTCCGAATCATATCAGTGTGTAGAACGCACTGCTATTTGGCGCTCATACACCACGCGATTAAACACGAAAGTAATTTGCTGTGATTGATTAGTGTTTTAATTGACCTGTTTTAACGGGTTTGTGTTAAGGTTTAACTTATAGTTTTAAAGGCCCGGTAAGTTTGCGTCTGAATATTTAATTTTACCTTTTAGGTATTTGGTAAACTGATGGTAATAAAAAAAACAAAACTTAAAATATCTTAATATTTATGATAAAAAATATATTAGGATTTTTTTTAAACAGATGTCAACTTATTCAAATTCCACACTCGAGGTGAATACTTTTTATTAATTTAAAATGTAAACACCTCAAGGTTAAACGTGTAATGGCATAGTTCATTCAAACCTTTTGCCCTGTAGTTTTAATATTTTTGTAATTTTTATTTCGCACTGGTTACCTTTTTATTTATTATTAATTTACGGGCCTTCATTATTATCCCGCAAAGGCCGTGCAAAGGCCTCAGTTCCATACTCTTTATAAAATTTTTACAGATTTTTTTATTAATACATGCATGCATTAATGCATTAATGCAATAATGCATCTAAATGATAAAAAAGGTACGCAGGGTACTTTTTACCTATCCATTAAAATATTTAATAGCAGCTACAAGGAATATAAGTGGAGCTTGATTTAAAAAAAAAGTACGAAGATACAAACGCGTTCCGGTACCTAAATAAATTTTGAATATTTATTAAGCAGTTCTATAAAATTTATTAATAATTATTAGCATACGTGAATACTTAGCACTCAATGTTGTGGGTTATAAAATGCTTGACCAATGCAGCTATGTAAATATAAATACCTTCTATGTGAGATGAATGCAATTTCATATGGTCACCAATTGTTGATCTTATACGGATTAAGCCACTCCTGACTTATTGAACCTTGACCGTGTTGAAGCTCAGATTTCGGTTTTACGTATCATGTTGGTATGCCTACAATTGCCTTTTACGTGCCAATGACTAGAATGTAAACTAAATAAATAAATAATCATAACGTTTTAGTAATTAATCCGAAAGCAATAATCTTTGTCCTCTCTCGATTTTGTAAAAAGACAACGCATTCGTAACGTAAATATGTGTTCATACTACACTTGAACAAACACCAAAAATAGTAAAAATAGGTCATACAGATTTAATTTTTTAAGGATTAGGGGGAGTTTGAATTGTCGTGTATCACGAATGTTTTTGATTAAACTGGCTGTGTCTTACGGATTCACTCGCGTTAATTTTCCTTATACCTATTCAATATTTTCCTTCATCTATGAATGCAACTCAATGGGCTTCGTTGTCATTCACATACATTTATTTATTTTAATAAAAATATAAGTTAACAGCCCTGAGCCAAAACCAAATTGTCCTATCTTATCGTATCTCCTTTTTATTTTCTTCTGATATGTAATGTTAGATCCCTTTACTTGTCGCAAATATCATAGTTACCTACCGTTGTTATCATTTATATTCACCGAGAGAAATTTATGCAAGATAATAGTTATCACTTAGTATTTGGTTGGTCTGATGGTCACCGGCGCTATTGGTAAGTGCATTTTTTAAACATCTTACTTGTCTCAATAGTATTAGATAAGAATTTTGACAAGATGTTTGTTACACAAAGACGCCAGAATAGCTGAACGGAGTTGGAAGAAATTTGGATTATTACCTGGATTAACACTTACATTTTATTGAAGTTTTACGTTGATGAAACCGCGGGAAACGTCTAGTGTTAAATATGTAAAAAATAAACTGGGTCAGGGTGAATAGTTGATGAAGCTATGTGCGTTTTTTGAGCTAATACGAGTTCTTTAAACTTTGTAAGGAAACCTGTGACGCTTTTCACGGAAAGGTCAAGTGTTGTTCGTTATGTTGAGGTAAAACTGAACGGACTGTGGGATTTCCCTTTAACTCGCTGACGACGCGATAATTGGTTTTCCCTGTATTAGAGGTGTCAAACTCGTAATAGCATATCTATTTTTCTGCTTTCGAAGTATACCTTGATTGGGTGTTTTCACAATAATAATCAACTGATTTGTTTATTAATAAAGAGCCACGGGGGCCAAGTATTTCGATAAGTTACCTGCAAAACCAGTTCGATTCCTGACTGTACTTATGAGTACACAAACAAAACTATTGAGAGGAAATGTGCATATGTTTGAGAAGACAAAAGGCAATTCATAGGAGAATGAAAAATTAAGAGAGGTAGGGCATAACGGGTTTCCCGTTCGAATTTGAAGCTGCCCGACTGGGGCAGACCTCTCCTTTATAGAAAAGTCTTTAACCAAATAACACAACTTTTTGTGTTGTGTTCCTACGCGGTGGCGGTGAGTACGGTTCCAGTAATAAGCTCCTTGGGGAGTGGGATGGATGGTTATATTGTTTTGGCAGCAGACGGATGAGTCCCATTATGCTGCCAACACAGTACAGCTCTCCGAACACAGAGTGGCAACGCGCAAGTGATACTTCAGTATTGTAAGAGTAAATAGGCTGCGGTAACCGTTTTCCACTGGGTGGGACCACTGGGACTGGGACGGGGACTGGGTGGTTTTTGCCACTCTTGTTGTAGAAAAAAAACGCATATAAATAAGATACCTACTTTGAATGATGACGAATGACTGACCTAAAAATGTTATTTACCGAGTACCAACAGTAATAATGGTAACTAGGGCTCTTCTCTCTCTGCCTAACTTATGAGAGAGAGTAGGCGTTGCATTTATGTTTTAGACACATCAGTCTTATGGATGCTGTGATAGGGTACGTGATTGTGATCTTTTGCCAATATGAAATAGGTAATTACCGTAAGAAGATATGAAGTAATTATGAATGGAATGAAATTGAGAAGTTACTGAAATCCCAAAATATGTATATGTTTCATGCGTTTTATGTAGGCACGTGTAAACCAGAAATGCACATTCCAATCCCGTTTTGTAGCAATGAGGTTTTCAGAATGTAGAGAAGGAAAAAATCGTGAGGAAACTTACATTTGTATGTCATAAAAAGATGTATATTCTGTCTACATATTAACATATAATCAAGTTTTGACTTTGTTTAATAATCATATCCGGTATTTATAATGTAAATGGTAAATGTTTTTTATTAATATGCCCAAGGCGAGTGCCGATGAATGTAAAGAGTGGCTTTAGATTCGGACAAAATCTACCAATGGAATTAAATTTTACCGGGGTGAAACCGCGGTGCAGAGCTAGTGCAAATTTAGATGGGTACAAGTATCTACCTACTTATCGATCAATATTGGCGTGTACGGGGTGGGTACAGGATGTTTTCCGCGAATCGCGTGATTTATCCACCTTGGCCCTAACTGTAACAAGAATCGAATTGGTTTCATTGAATCAATCATGATCTTGGCAATTTATGATCTCGGCAATTTATCTCCAGTTTTAATTACTTGTCATTAATTGAGCAAATTGTAATTGTTTTCCTCTAGGTGTTCTCTAGGTCTATTAACATGACTATTCATACCAACTTAATTATTTCAAAAATATTGTATAATTCACTATAACCTTAAATAACACGCAACATGTTGATTTTGAGTTTAGTCAGTACAGAATATAGGAATATGATTAAGTTGTCACTTATATTTGTAAGTATTTCATGAATGTGAAATAATTTGACAGTTAATGATGATGATTAATGATAATGATGTATACTTTTACACATATGTCATATTAATTCAAATTGTGTCTTGTTTACACAGTTTACAGTTTTAGGAATATATCACAAACTTAAAAATGTTTCTAAAAAAGTATCTACGATAAATGAAAGAATACGCGCGGTAAGGATATTTATTTAAAGACTACTTCCTGCCATGATGTTGAATAGTGAAAAAGTGTTCATAGAGTATAAGAAGTAGGCGCAGTAGGCACAAGTGCAGCGGCGGCAGCGAGGTCTGTTCATAACCTCGCACCACTTGCTCGCCGGCTAGGTGCGTTGCGCAAGCGCCGCGCCGGCACACAGCGCCGCCGCCACTCTCTCGGCATTGAACAAGGACCACTAAACACAATTTTGTACTTTATCATATACCACTTCTGTTGACATTGAATTAGCATTCGTAATTTGAAAGTTAGTGGACAACGATGGATCAGATATCCGACTGAGGTGGAACAATAGAACAATTAGGTAATTATTATCTTAACGAGCAAAGGGTACATACTTTTAACCAAGCTCTGTCTTGAGAGTTCACTTTCATGGCCTAGGTGTGCTTACATATATATCTTCACGCCTTCCCACAAGGGTCCCCCGAGGGGTAAGCAGAGGTATGTTAGTAGTACCCACACGCCCACTAATACATACCTACGTATTTTAATTTCTTCTCAAACATATGCAGGTTTCAGAAAAACTCATTGGTAAAGTCGGGGTTCGAACTTGCAATCTCTGTGTTGCTGGGAACTAGTCGAACCACTAGGCAACCAAGAATTTTGTCTTGTCTTAAATCTTGTCACCAGTGCCGAAAGCAGCCCAAGGAACGCAAATAAGATAAGCGAAATCAACTAAAATATATTGAAATTGATGAGCTTTTAAAACTCACAGAAAGATAAAAAGACTTCGTATTTGGAAATTTCTTAATATGGTAATATTTCTATAAAACATGGTAATATTTTTCTACATATTATTGTAGGTACCTAATAGGTATGAAAAAACTAGATGATGGGTATGAGGAGGGTTTAAAAAAAATTGGTATTCAATGTGGTTCAACTTTACCTTTCTGTCAATTTAAATAAACCCGTGGTGGCCGAGTGGTTCGAGCTGTTGCCGTTCGTTGCAGTTCGAATCCCGACTGTACCAATGAGTTTTTCTGAACCAAGTACAGTGATTAGTCACACCACGAGCTTTACCGTGAAGGAAAACATCGACAGGAAACCTGCATACTTCTGAGAAGAAATTCAAAGGCGTATGTATAGTCGTGCTTGAGTAACGGCGATGGACTCGCCATCTGTCACGTTGGCACCTTATATACCTCTGGCAGAAAGTGGGTATATATCTATACACCTTTGCCTACCCCTTCGGGGACCCTTATGGGAAGGCGTGAGGATATATTATATATTTTTTTACCTTCCCTTTCTGTCAATTTAAAATAAGCCATAGCTGTGACTGTGTAAAGAACGAACTGAATTTCGTACCGTGCAGCGACTCACCGATTAGTTATTTTAACCAGACTAGCCCTAGGTAGATAACACTACATAGGAAGCTTATTCTTCGACTGCAGTGCTTATTAAATTGAATATCCGTTCTACTTCTAGGTACCTACAGCTATGACGGATCAGGATTTGAAATTGAAATTCGGTTCGTGGTCAATGCATAGCATACAAATATAATTTCTGTGTTATTTTTGTGTTTGTATGATTGTAACTGTCTGCTGGTTGCTTATTCAATTTATCACTTGTAAACTATGGTATATAGCATAATATCTCGCGCAATTCCTTTCCAAAATATGTTTTTTTTACAATTTGTTGATGAAAATGCAATGCAAATGAGACTGAAATAGTCTATTCCAGTCTCATTTTGAAGGACCGCTTGCAATAGCCACGTATGTCAATAAATTTTACAAATTTTTAAATACACATTGACGTAAAGTTATTGTTTACAAAAGGCGGTTTTGTAAAAAATAAAATAAAATTGTTTAACTTGCGTTGTTCTTATATTATACATTCAAGGCATACGGCGACTGTTAATATAGTAGGATATTTCATCATACGCTTCTTTTATTTATACTTATTGCTAGCAAATGTACTTGTTAAGGCAATTATATATAATTAACAGTCGTAATCAAATGAACCCTTTTTGTTTTTTGTAGAAACGATGGAGGCCACGGACTTCAAGGACTTTGCGAAAGCAATGACAGATTATGTAGCAGAATACTTGGAGAACATTCGGGATAGGTACATAAGCGCATATTTATATTGGCATATTACCATATTATCTACAAAATGACTTAAATGACCTGTTATATAGACCTGAGCTCTATGGTCTAATGTACACACTTAATCGGCGTATGATGGCATATGGCGGCGGCCATGTATGAGAATAAATGCTACGAATCACGCTCTAATCACGATCTATTCTACGCTATGAAAGCCTCAGCACGTGCCAACATGACAGATGGCGAGTCCATCCTCGTTACTCAAGCATGACTATACATACGCCTTTAAATTGCTTCTCAGACGTCATGGTAAAGCTCGTGGTGTAACTAATCACTGTACTTAAGTTTAGAAAAACTCATCAGTACAGTCTTACTTGCGATCTTTGTGTCGCAGGGAACTACTCGAACCAATCGGCCACCATAACATTTAAATAAATATACTATATAACAAAATACTTATAATCACACTACCTGGGTATGACAACAAGGAAAAATAAATTATGAGCAAAATTGAACGTTTCAGGCAAGTGGTTCCGTCAGTGAAGCCGGGCTACCTCCGGCCGCTGGTTCCTGAGCAGGCGCCGGAGCAGCCGGAGCCATGGACCGCGGTGATGGCCGACATCGAACGAGTGGTCATGTCCGGGGTCACACACTGGCACTCACCGAGGTTCCACGCCTACTTCCCCACGGCTAACTCCTACCCTGCCATCGTGGCCGACATGCTCAGCGGTGCTATCGCCTGTATTGGATTCACTTGGGTAAGGCCAAATATACACGCTCATGTACAGGGTGCCTTAGAAAATGGGTCAGTTGACACAATGTGATAGGGCACAATGAAAAGAAACAAATGATGATGACAGTAGCGCTAAAGTTATGTTCAAAACTTGATAACTCACAGAAGACAACTGTTATTTTTTGAGGCAGTCCGTATCATGATCAAGTAAGGTCGCTGATGCAGTTGTCATGAGTCTTGATTTAATTTGCTTACAGATTATGTCCTGTCGCTGTCGCTTCACTAATGTTTAAATTTATATTGTTTTAGGGTCTTTAGCATTTCACCTTTTTATGTATCTTAGGGATATGATTATTGTATGATAAGACCCTGCTGCCATTCTTCAGTCAACGGATAAAAGTGCCGCTATTTCTAATGGAATTCAAGTGTGGCCAAATACCTCGTGTTCTGAACCAATCCCATTTCCAACTCTACCACCCCCAATCACACAAATGGGTGAAATTTCATATAAAATCCTAGTCGTTTATTTTAAATCATGTTCATGGGTTAATCTACAATCAAATTTGTCGTAGTTTACAATGTAGCCTAATTAAGGTTAATATTGAATTCTTATATCACTGTTAATTTAACAGCTAACTAGATAGCCTTAAAGGACTTGCAAATTGGTTCACTTCCTGTTTTTTTTTATCTTAGTTATTCATCAGTTAAGGAACTTTACAAGCTGATACCTATATCATTGTAATGTCAGACTTCAACCTTGAATAAGGACAACCAGTTATATCGTGTAAGTCACGGTCGTGTCGTGTCATACCTATATTACTTATTGAGGTATTTTTAAATTATAGAGGTTCGTAATGCTGACACGACCGCAACTTATAAATTGCATTTAGCTGATGTATAAGAAGTAGAAATTTTAAAGTATACATTGAGAGTTAATATATTAATGTGCTATTGACATAATGACCTGAATGAATTTTAGACCTGCCTAAAATATGTATTTCTCTTTAGAATATCTTCTATATATATAGGTAAATAAATCAAAATCGGATTATTTACTGAGCGAAAAAATATAGTTATGTATGCGTCTATTTGTCACCAGATTGCTAGTCCTGCGTGTACTGAGTTGGAGGTGGTAATGCTGGACTGGCTCGGCCAAATGCTGGGTCTGCCTGAGCAGTTCTTGGCGCGATCTGGTGGAGAGGGTGGCGGTGTGATCCAGGGAACAGCTAGCGAAGCCACCCTTGTTGCTCTTCTAGGGGCCAAGTCGCGGACCATGCAGCGCGTTAAGGAAGAACACCCCGAATGGACCGATACTGACATCCTTTCTAAACTTGTGGGATACTGTAACAGTAAGTACCGCTACGAGAACGCGTAGCGCAGATATTTCGAAATCTTCGGATGATATATTCCTCCTCGTGTTATTTTATCAGAGTTATCTTATCCAATGTATTAAAGAAATCTACGTCTTTATTTACAATAAAAACAATTAACAATATTTACAAAGAAAAGTTGGAACTAACTACTTATATATAAAAAAATATATAAGAAATTAATTGCAACTCTTTGTATATGTTATTGTACAATACAAGAAATGAAAACATTAATTCAAAACAGGGTGGTGACTTCTTGTCACAGAATTTTCTACTATTTATAATCCTCACGCCTCCCCACAAGGGTCCTCGAAGGGGTAAGCAAAGGGTGTATGGTAGTACCCAAACACCCACTCCGCCAGAGATACATTTTAAGTGCTAACATGACAGATGGCGATTCTGTCGCCTTTACTCAAGCACAACTATACATACGCTTTTGAATTTCTTCTCAAGTCTCGCAGGTTCCTCTCAATGTTTTCCGAAAAGTTCCTTAAACCTTAAAGCTCGTGGTGTGACTCATCACTGTACTTAAGTTCAGAAAACCTCATTTGTACAGTCAGGTTTCGAACCTGAAATCTTTGTGTTGGAGGCAACCACTCGAACCACTCAGCCACCACGGCTCTCCTCCTATTTCTATTCATAAATATAAAAAAAATGACGCAACAGCAATTCATGCAAGTATATTTATGATTTTTTTTTGCAATGCTGTTCTTACATTAGTGATAAGCACGGCATTAGAACAACGATCTAGCCCTAGAGACATTTAAGATCCTGAGGAATTGTTTAATAAGGCAGAATACAGCTAATCCACTATCACTAGCAACCAGGTGTGATCCACATGTCATAAAACAGGTGTATTATCTGAAACATAATTATGGTTAAGTTCTCCCAACGAGTAAGATTACAAGTTATCTTGATTATAAAATATAGAAAACTAGCTGTGCTCGCGACTTCGACCGCGAGGAATTAAAAAATAGGAGCAACAAACAAACATAAACTGCAAAAAAAAATGGTATATGTATACATCCGTGTATACATCCATATGCATTAAGTAAAAAGCGGTTATTTTAATATTACAATCGTCTGTTTGTGATATTAAAATAACCGCTTTTTTAAGTCTAGTTTTACTTATTTGTATACATAATTAAATGTTAACTAAAAACTTTCAGAGCAAGCTCATTCATCAGTGGAGCGGGCTGGTCTGCTCGGAGGTGTGAAGCTACGATCGCTGAAGCCCGACGACAAAAGGCGCCTACGGGGTGATATCTTAAAAGAAGCCATGGACGAAGATATTCGCAAAGGACTCATACCATTCTATGTAAGCAGGACTTTATACAGGACCGAGATATAACTGCCTTCTGGGTCTCCGAAGGGATCATCACATATGTATATATTTTTTATTTCTTCTCAAATATTTGGTATCCTCATGATTTTGTTCTTCATTCTGAAGCATGTGCTGCATAGGGGAATAAGTTCGGAGGACCCATTCGTACGCCGGTAACTTGCCGGTGGTAACTACCTCTTCTCTCAATTGCTCGGCCATCACAGCTCTACACATTACATGTTTCATGAAAACTTTGTTCACCAAGAGAAACACTCTGTGCTCACTTAGTGATTCTTACTGTTATATATTGCAGGTGGTTGCTACCTTAGGCACAACTTCATCGTGCACTTTCGACGCTTTGGATGAAATAGGCGAGCTATGCGCTGCCCGAGACGTTTGGCTGCACGTGGATGCTGCATACGCAGGATCTGCATTCATCTGTCCAGAGTATCGTTATCTTATGAAAGGAATAGAGAAAGCAGATTCATTCAATTTTAACCCGCACAAGTGGCTGTTAGTGAACTTCGATTGTTCGGCCATGTGGCTTAAGCAACCACGTTGGATCGTAGACGCTTTTAACGTCGATCCTCTTTACCTGAAACACGATCAACAGGGTTCAGCTCCAGATTACCGCCATTGGCAAATTCCTCTTGGACGTCGATTCCGAGCTCTAAAATTGTGGTTCGTTTTGAGACTGTATGGAGTTGAAAATCTGCAAAAACATATTAGAAAACATATTGCTTTAGCTCATCTGTTTGAGAGGCTGTGTATTTCTGACCAGAGATTTGAAATATTCGAAGAGGTGACAATGGGGCTGGTTTGCTTCAGACTAAAAGGTGACAACGATTTGAATGAAGAATTGTTGCGGCGAATTAATGGTCGCGGTAAGATTCATTTAGTTCCATCTAAGATTGACGACGTATATTTTTTGAGACTGGCGATTTGCTCACGCTTCTCTGAAGAAAGTGATATTCAGATATCCTGGGAGGAGGTAAAGACAGCAGCTGACGAAGTTCTCAAAACTTATACCACACAACAGTGAGTTATCACAACATTACTACAAGTTTCACCATGCTTTAGCAGCCAATATAATATCCTCTCTTCACTGTTTAACTGGGCATACGTGGGTATATTGGACGTGAATACGCTACGATGACATGACGTCTGTCATCACAGTGTAATTATATGATATATGTGCTGTTATTATGTGTATTGTAACTGTGCTCCGTATGATCATAATATACCCTTATGTTACCTTTACTGATTTGTATTTCTATCTGCCAATCATAAGTAGCCTTCATTACCAGATTTTACAACAAAGTACCTGAAATGTTATCTTTGTTTTTAAATTACTAAAGAGTTAGCAATTGTATGTTCTATTAAACTACTTAAGACAAAAATCTCCCTACTTGATATCTTATGTACGTATATTAAACATTTATTGGCCAAATTGAAACAAAAACTAAAGCCATGTATTTTAAATGGAATTAAATTCCATCAATTAATCGGCCGTTTAGAGTACACTTGCCTTTCCCATGGAATTTAATTGTTACCTTTTTTTAATTACCAACATAAGAACAATGTGTCCTTTTAAGATTGTTTTTATTATATGATATTAATGTGTATAAATTATTGTTTTTATTTTTTAGTAAGTACCTACTTCTTAATTTATTTATATAGTTTGACGGAAGGCAATAGCCAATCTCTGATAGTTTATTTAGGTATACGCAATTACACAAATAAAAATAATTAATTTAGTAACACGTTTTTTATGATTATCGAATTGTTTACACAAAACTATGAAATGATTAAATGTGTGAATAACTTACTAAATGACGCGTGTGCCCTAAGCGCCTACATTTACATAAGAGCTTTTGTAAAAGTAAATATAGTCACAGGTTCAATCGAACCTACTAACGAGGACAACGTATAATAAATTCTTACTTTAGTATGTTTGATGCAGTGTTTTTTAAATTTGTGAAAGCCACGTTTGAAAATAAAGACCCCTTATTATTATATGTACTATATCTATCGAATGTTTATAAAATGTTGTTGTAATGTATCATATATCATAAAATATTATATCTCATACTACGTTAATAACATAAGTTTCATATTTATTAAATGCCAACATTTAACGTTCTCGAGAGTGTACGAGAAATCTGTTTGCAGCATTTCGTTAGCTTATCGCAAGCTACACAAGCTGCTTGTGTGTTAGCTGCATGTGTGTTAGTAATCTTATGGTATAAATTTTGTGTCGTGGTCCGTAAATACGATGGGATCAATATATAATAGGTGTTGTGCTGTATTTAATACAATATTTAATGATCCTTTATTTATTATATTTAGATAATTTATTTACTATTAATATATACCTATTTAAGACAATATGTATTTCTATCTTCTGATATTTACTATATTAGTCAAGCTTATTCTACATTGTTATCAATAAATATATGCAGATAAATTAGAAACGTCTTTTCTTATCCTACATTCATATTTTATTACAATCACGCCAAGCCCCTAACAGGGTAGACAGAGAGAATAGAGCCCCAGTTCTTCCTAGACTTACTATCTCTTTCGCTTCGTCCACATTTATCAGTCTCTTCATGCATGCTCGCAGGTTTCGAGTACTCTTGACGTTCCCGTCCTTGAGCGTCTGATCAATTTGAACCAGGTAGTTGGAACGTGGTCTTCCTCTGCCTCTTCTTGCACTTCGCTTTGTATGTTTCGTCAATATATCTTCACTCATTCTTTCCATATGTCCAAACCAACGAAGCATGCTTCTCGTCAATATATCTTCACTCATTCTTTCCATATGTCCAAACCAACGAAGCATGCTTCTCGTTCACGCCAAGTGTTTGGCGTATTCGATCTGAGATCGTTACTCCGCACATTTCTCGAAGAGATCGCATTTCAACTGCATTAATCTATGTTATTTTCATGCTCCCCTGATATCCAGGATTCGCAGCCGTACAAAAATGTGGGCAACAATATTGCATTGTGGTCAGCTACTCGAGCATTTATATTGTTTACGTTTAACTGGCTATCAACGCCGACTTGGCCCCATAACCTTATTCTTATCTTATAATGAAGATAACATATGTATTGTAGGTCGGACGGTCGGTAAAGGAACATTTATTCCGTATTATTTCTGTAACCCTTACCATTTACGGCAGGAACTTTCAAAACACTAACTAACTAAAAACCAAGTGTAAGGTACGCGGAATGCCCGATAAGTAACCATCTGTAGACTTTCCTTTTCAATCGACAATAAAACTGCTACAATGCGGTGAACAGGCGAAAAACGAAAAAAAGTCTGTCGGCGTACCATTAAGATAATTAAAAAGACAACGATATATTGCTCTATGGTGTTATTTTGAAGTAATACAGAAGTTGTTTCCAGGTCCGATGAATTCTGACAAAATTTGACAGAGTTATGTAATTTTCTGTGTTTTAATGGCATTTATATTAGATATATCAAAATGAAATTATCACGTATGAAAATTGTATTGCAAGGGTCCATTTGGCTAGTAAAACAATGGGTTGGAACAGGGACATGGCGGCGAATGAGTAGCGCCGTTAGTGCCGCGGGCCAGGAGCAATGTATTCTGGACTCGTGCAGCATCAACCCAAGCTGCCAAGAGCCTCGGGTTCTCATCGTTGGTGCAGGCATGGCAGGTCTTTCAGCTGCACACCGTCTAACCCAATGCGGTATTCGAAATTTTGCGGTTCTAGAAGCCAAAGAAAGGTTCGTGTTGCGATGAGCACGTTTACTAGTTTATTGCGTTAGCTATGCTTATGTAGAAGTACCCGTTCGAACATAGACAGTCAAAAATAAACTGTAATCGCTTACCATCAGGCGGACCGAAAGCGTGCTTATCACTTTTGTAGTTAAAAAAGGATCTAATAAGAAAGCATTATTATATAAACGTAGGTAGATACATTAATTCTGATTTAATATAAAAAAAATTGCAGACCTGGAGGAAGGATACATTCCTGTTGGCTCGGAGATGCTGTGATTGAGATGGGAGCTGAGTGGATATTTGGTGCATGTTTGCCCAATTCGGTGTACACGTTGGCATCTCAGGACCGGCTGCTACAAACACCTTTACCCCGTTTAGACCCATCCCGTGGTTTATTCTGTACAAGCGAAGGTCGTGCTGTAGATTTACCAGTTACAATCACGGCTTATCATACATTTCGCCAAATAGAACAGCAAGCAGCAAATTTGTTTCGGCTTGGAGGTGAGCGACAACACGGGACTTTGTTGAATTTTATTGGTTTACGAATACAGCAAGAGTTACACAACTTTCCTGAGGACCAAAGGTATGACGCTGCCCGGGTGATGTTTGGACTAACCAATATATTACGAAATAAATGCGGAGACGATCTGTCTCTTGTTAGCGCTGATCAATATGGCAGTTACATAGAACTTCCAGGTGGCAGCGTACGAGTCCCACTGGGATACGTAGGTGTAATGGCTCCTTTACTTCGTGGACTGCCCGATAACTGTATCCGTTACAACAAGCCAGTAAACGTAGTGCGCTGGGGTACGGGCCAGGCAGGCTCCGGCCGGGTACTTGTTAAATGCTGCGATGGCGAAGAATTAACAGCCGATTATGTTATTCTAACAATGTCTCTAGGATGTCTTAAATGTCAAGCTGACAAATTATTTGCACCACCATTGCCTGTGTGTAAATTGGATGCAATTTGTAATCTGGGATTTGGATTAAGTGATAAAGTATTTTTGGAGTATGCCGAACCATTTTGGGTTTGTCATGAGGGTAATCTGAAGTTAGCTTGGTCTGCTGAAGAGCTTCAATGTCGATGCGATTGGACAAGAGGCGTATGCGCTATAGACGAAATGCCAGGTAGTAAGCACGTACTGTGTGCTTGGATTTCTGGACAAGAGGCAGCCATAATGGAATCGATGGCAGATAATGACGTCGCCGAGGGTTTGACTCAAATATTGCGTAGATTTACTGGTAATCCCTGTCTTCCATATCCTGAGATGATGCTTAGGTCTCGTTGGGCTTCCGATCCACATTTCTGCGGAGCTTATTCGTATATGGGATGTTGTTCTCTAGTGAGTCACCAGTGCGAGCTGGGCACACCAGTACCAGGTCCTTGCGATGCAATGCCTCCTAAGCTGCTGTTTGCAGGCGAAGCGACTGTCCCCGGATATTTCGCTACCGTACACGGTGCAAGACTAAGTGGCATCCGCGAAGCTGAACGAATTATACAACTGACAAAAAAATTCGAAGGCCCTCCTCGTTAATGACCATTTAGGTAGGTTAACCTACCGATTGTTCCTTAACCTACTACATCCGGTACCTACTGACATGTTATTGTTTTCTATTGAATTTTTTGCAATGTATATACTTAAGAATTTTCAAGTTCCAATGTTTTTTACACTTCAATGTAATGTTTTATGTTTTTGTAAATAAACATTTATAATCTCTTACCGTTTCGCATCAGTTAAATAGTCCCTAATAATTATTGTCGTATGACACAAGCGAATTTGCGCGGACAAAGACCAAACTTAAGGTAAACTTAAATATGTATTCCAAAAAAGCAAAGCTTGTTAAATCTCAGAACTGCTTAAAAAATAAACTAAATTAGGTATTCCGAATAATCCTCTCTAAATCCTCTGGCGGAAAGTGGGTGTGTGGGTATTATTACCCATACACCTCTGCCTACCCCTTCGGGGACCCTTGTGGGAAGGCGTGAGGATATTATTATTATTATATTTTCAAGGGAACTTTTAATTAACAAAAATCCTAATGCACGTTTTTGTTAAATAAAAAGGCTGCGGGATTAGAGTTAGGTACGAGCTTTACATCTCCAACCTATTTCGCGAACTGGGCTTATGAACAACATGTATAGCTTAAACATAATTTTATTTCGACTGATGACAAACAACACTCGCACTACCAAATCTACTTCTGTATTTATTTACCTTTTTTTGGGAAACTTACAGCAATTATTACAATGAAGGAACAAATTAAAAGTAAGATACACAGGCTGCCAAAACGTTTTCCTTCGACACATGTAAAAGCTCTGATGTTCTAAAACAATGTTAGGTACCTTATGTAGGTAGGTACATAATTTCAAAAAACTTTTGCTACAGACCAATGGGATCTGAGCCTGCAATCATGACTTTGCAGATGACTACCACTCTTCCATCACTGGATTAGTAAATACATTGATTTATTAAGTCATTAAGATAAATACGTACGCCATGTTTACGTTAGTACTAAATACCACGAACAATTTTTTTTAAATGAAATTTATTTATTCCCCAAAACTCGATTTGTTACATGTGATGTTGAAATGTACAAAGTGATTGAAGCGCGCGCTCTGCCACATAATATTGGAATGCGTTTTTTTCCATAGGTAGCTAGCAATTTATATATGTATTTAGGTAGCTCCTAATTCCAACTAATAGGCAAATTTGACAACAATTAAATACCTACAATATTTCTAGCCTACCCCGTTAGGGACTCAGCGTGATGATATGTATATGTACCTATGATTTTAAGTAGAAATTACAATTTAAGAAACAAACATTCTTCTCGTATGTCCTCACGCCTTCCACATGGGTCTCCGAAGGGGTAGGCAGAAGTGTATAGATGGTACCCACACACCCACTTTCCGTCAGAAATAATTATATTTTAGGTGATAGATGGCGAGTCCAACGCCGTTACTCAAGCACGACTAAACATTCATACGCCTTTGAATTGCTTCACGGACGTACGCAGGATTCCTCTCGATGTTTTCCTTCACCGTAAAGCTCGTGGTGTGACTTAACACTGTATTTAAGTTCAGAAAAACTCATTGGTACAGTCGAGATTCGAGCTTGCGATCTTTGTGTCGCAGGCAGCTACTCGTACTACAGGGCCACCACGGCTTTCTTTTATTTATCACTAGCTGTCCCACCCACCTTCACCCGGGGGAAAAAGTTAAACTTCCTGAAACACGATCGCAGCGCCACCTATCGGGTTCAATTGTGATGTAAGCTATCCTACCTTTTAGGTTGGGTCAAACTGCACACGGTGTGCAAATTTGATTGAAATCGGTTCAGTAGCTTAAGAACCCATCGCGGACAAATAACGTGACACGTAATTTATATATATTAAGATTAAACTAGTCCTTTACAGAATAGTGATTTTTTTCAGTGAGCCATTTTAGTGTTCTTTTTGAAGAAATTCAATGGTTGTTCTCTGAATAATACTAGATCCCTTTGAAAATCAGAATTTTCAAAGGGATCTAGTATTTTTATCATAACTACATTGTAATTGCACAATTTGGCACGTAGAGAAGTTCTAGAAAAAGGAAGTAAATTTTTTTGTGGGATCCTGCGATCCATACTTCTTGTATATACATACGCCTTTGAATTTCTTTTCGAACGTAAGCAGGTTTCGTATCGATGTTTTCCTTCACCGTAAAGCTCGTGGTGTGACTAATCACTGTACTTAAGTTCAGAAAAACTCATTGGTACAGTCGGGATTCGAATTTGCGACCTTTTCGTCGCAGGCAACTGCGAAAAAAGGTTCTATATTATTATTTTATATTAATAGATGTACCTACCTCTGGCCAAAATCGAGCAGCACAGATGTTAAGCAGAAAATTACGCTAGGTCCTGTCACGAATAAGCTACGTTCTTTGGGAAATCTATTCTGAACTCGTCATATTAGCCCTGTACGAACTTTGAAGAATTGATTTGAAAAGACTGGAGCCCAAGGCAGAACTTAATATGCCCAACGATATCCGATAGAATAGATACCGAAGTGAGGTATGATATAACTGATTAGTTTTCCAAACGGAGCCCTACGAAAAGACGAAAATTGTAATTACCAATTAGATATATATTTATAAAGACCGTGGGTAACCCAATTAAAGTATAATAATCGATTAACGATACTGGGGCCTAGACCCACTGATAAGGTAGGTATAGATAGATGATACCTAATGAGATATCAATTATTTTATGTTAGCATAAATTGATCCGCCCCCATTTTTTGCAATAATACTTGTGGCCAAGTACAAGTAATATCACAAGCATTTTTTCTTGGTGTGCGTAACTTAAGGTCAAATGAGGTAGCTAGTTGCACGACACAGATAAGATTTTTCATTGAGACTGTCTGTCGTGTTTGGACTTGGTTATTAGTAAGATGAGATCATCAAGTCGGAATATATTCCGCGGTGTAAATGAACTAATTGGTTTCGCCATTTTGGAACTAATATATTGAACCATTATCTAACCGCATCGTACAATCGTACCTCATAATTCAATACTATATATTTATTGCTTTTCTCAAATTTCGAACTATTTTAACATCAACACCATTCCACAGATCCAAGAAATAATGTACTACCGCAACTACTTTTCTTTCATGCATGATATATCACATGATTTTTTTATTTATTATTTAATTATTACCATTATGTGTGGTTTGAAAAATCTGCTAATTTATTTGCCGAGCCAATTCACAGTCATGAGACCTAAATAGTTGCTAAATGCTTACTATAAGGAAAATCAGTTCTACAGTTAAATAGTGATTATAATTAATTATTAAGGATGGATATTTAGATCACAATATCACGGAATTATACATTAAAATTACATCTTATAAGCAATACAACGTAGCTTGAGGTATATTTATGGCACTAACATTACATACAAAATTTCAATCCTGCAAGAAAGCTTCCACAGGTTCCTGCTGTAAAATACTGGTCCTCAAATTCAAAATTGATTTTGTGGCCATAATAATATTGTTCCCTGTACTCCCCGACATACAAGCAGCATTGATGCCTGTTTTTGGGCCAAGTGAAGCTAATTTTGTACCATTTTTCTTTCTTCATGACAAAAGGTTCAGGGAGTTTAATATCAACAACTGAGTCATATTCAACTGTTCTATTCATAAAGTTAATCAATTTAGTAATACTGTTATCAGTCTCACAGGAAATTTTTACTGACAACTGTTCTGAATAAAATTTACACGAATTATTCTGATAAGATGTACCCACTGCCATCCGTGTAGGTATACACAGTGAATTTACAAATACAGTTTTATTTGCCTTTACTCTGCAGTGCATGTTTGGGACATTTGTATCTACAATGATAGGTCCTACAGACCTTAGTGGACTGCGGTGGCATAGGTACCACTGCAACTTTAGAAAGTTTCTGGGCTTTGAAGTTATGCCAATCAAACCATTGGAGTCTTTGTGACCATTAGTATTCAAAGTATTAACCATTTTCTTTATATAGTCAGCTTCATAAGGTAACAAAAGATTGTTTGTATCAGCTAATATATCTTCTAAGTCCTCCAGTGTGAGTGTTAAAAATCTCAATAGTTGAAACAGACCATCTTTTACTAGCATGTTACGTCTGTTATCTAATGTGTGAGGAATATTATTTTTAGTACAATAATGTTCAGTCCATTCAAATACATGCTTGATAAGATCCTTTTCAGGTATATTCATTTGGTTACTTTCAAGTATGATCTTCATGGATGACTGAGTAATATTTTTTTTCTTCTCTTGTAGCAAGTAGCCAGCATGCTCACAAAACAGTTTCAATGCAAATGAAATCAATCGTTTGTCATGCATATACTCAGGATAATTTAAAATGTCTATCACATTGTCAACACTTATATTAGTCTGTATATAAGTGATACATATCTCAGTCAAGTGTTCCAGAAGATACTTCCTTGATGCATATAGTAATTCAAATGCTTGTTCAATATATGTTATATCCACAGCATCTGTGTATATGTAATTAAGTATAAGTTGAAATATATCAGGTTGTATATCGACGATTACTATGTCCTCATTAGTTGATAGTGGGCCATACAACATAGCTTCAAACACAGGACTGCTGGTGCCCAATATTAATTTGTGTGCTTTGAAGCATTTTCCAGAAACCATAAAGTTACAATCGCTCCAATCATTTGACGCCAACAATTTTTTAACACGGTCGTATAAACTAGACTGGTTATAACGGGATTGTTCGTTCTCCATGTAGCCCATCTGAAACAAATAACCAACATTGCGATCTAAAATATGTGTCGAGTATAGGATTTGTTAGACATGTCATAGCGGCATCTGAAATGTCGAACCAATTTTTACATTATAATAGTCTCGTGATACCTCAATCCCAAACGCTGTAAGAATAGCCAACCTTGAACTTGAGCTGATCGAAGCGAAGCAGACACCGCGGAAAATTAATGAAAAACAAATACATGTACAAATAACTGAAATAACTAACGTGATTGTTGTTGAAGACGAATGAACACCAAAAAAATATTTTGCCGAAAGTATCTCAGCAACACTTAATAAGACTCCACTAAAATGTACAGTTAATTAATTAGGGTAACAAAACAATAATGGCAGCGCAACACATAGCAAACATGCAAACAAACAACTCACTTTGCAGTTTGCAAACAAATACCACAGACAACTGTATATATATAATTATATATAGACTATGTCTTTACACGATTGCATACAAAATGAACTGTGTTATATATATTAATTATTAATTATTCCTAGTATATTAATAGTAGTCTATGATTATTCCTATCCCGGGCACAGGCCTACCCTACCATGTAGTTTTTTTAATAATAGGCATGTTGTGCTAAATTTCTTCATAGACCAATATCGATTTTCTTCACAGCGACTTTTTGTTCCGAATAGTGTAACAATCTGTCGTATTAACAAAGCTCTAAAAAATATTTATCAATTAATTGTTAAGAAGCAAAAAGAATAGCTGTTAAATATATAGAAAATATGCCAAAGATGAAATAAAATAAGTAACTGATGAATAGGGATACCAGTATCAGACACAATGTCTTTAATATGTGTAATAAGCAATTAATGTCAAAGAATTACATAACTCAGTGAATTTAATTATCTTATTATGACATTTCACTTATTTGCGTTTATATAAATATTTATTTTTTTAAATGATTCAAATCTATTTCAGGCTTATCAGCTTAGGCTCTATTAAATCTATGTCGGAGAAAACCGTGTGTAGAATATCTAAAGAAGGTGAAGTTGTCCTCTATGTCTCAAATACTCAAGCCTCCTGGAAAACATCAATCTATGATACATACACATTTAGATAATGGGGGTGAAAGGTACATGTATTGTTGGCAGCACCGTAGGCAAAACTGCCAATCCCTAAGGCAAAGAACATCTTAAGGTGAACGCACTATTCTGTGGGTGAACGGTCTGTACGTATTAATTCCATGGACTTGAAATTTGGAATACAGTACAATAAAGCCTTTTTTTAATTTGCATGTTTCTAGCTACGTACACTATCAAACCGATAAATTGCGTATTTTTATGGTTTAATAATTGAGAACTGATGATAAGCACCATAAGCAGCCTATAATATACTCTAATCTATGCACATAGCATCTACCTTAACAAACATATACAGGTGTAATAAATATAGATTTATTAATTAAAGAAGTTGTAAAATGAAAATAAAAGTGAATAAAATATTTTTTTAATTTAATTTAATAAATTTAAAATTTTATCACAAAAACATTGCTTTCACTGAATTTTGCGTTTATGGTAGTGGTCCAATTACAAATAATTTGCTTTCTTAACTGATGTCTATTGTATTGTACCCTAATTCTGGTATATAGATATAGATAATAATAAATTTCTTAAAGATTATGTGTCCTTTGAAATATATGCGTTTAAAGAATTTATACTCATTTTTTGCTATGAAGATAAAAAAAACGTTTTATTTCTTAGTCTATGGAAAGGGGTACCAACTTAGGGGATTTCCCCCCAAATTTAGAGGGGGGAAAAGTGGGATGGGATTTTTTAGGGGTGTTTTAATATTATGGGTATTTTTGGGGATTTTTATAACTTCAAATATTTATTTTTTTCAAATGCCAAGTTAAGCAAAATAAAGGTGTACAGTACAGTAGACGCTCTCTAAATGTTTTATAAGAAAATTGATATAGAACTACTGTAACTGTAGCCAATCATATTTATTGTTGTATATACCGCCTAACCGCCCAGCGACATCTAGTCCGTCTGTCAGTAAGAGTAAACAAGACGTGAATTCCAATGTGTGTTGTTGAAAACAATTATTATTAATTACTAGCTGTCCCGCCCAGCTTCGCATGGGTGAAAACTTACATACATACATACATATCATCACGCCGAGTCCCTAACGGGGTAGACAGAGAGTATAGATCGCCAGTTCTCTCTAGACTTATATACCTCTTTCGCTTCGTCCACATTCATCAGTCTCTTCATTCATATATGCTCGTCGGTTTCGAGTACTCTTAACGTTTCCGTCCTTGAGCGTCCGATCGATTTGATCCAGGTAGTTGGAACGTGGCCTTCTTCTGCCTGTTCTTGCACACACTTTTGCTTTGTATATCTGCTTCGTCAATCTTTCTTCACTCATCCTTTCTATGTGTCCAAACCAACGTAACATGCCTTTCTTCATATTTACAATCACGCCCTTATTGACGCCAGTTGTTTTGCGAATCTCTTCATTGCGGATTCGATCTAAGATAGTTACATTTTTCAAAGAGATCGCATCTCAACTGCATTTAAAGTATTTTCATACCAACATACATACATATAATCACGCCTCTTTCCCGTAGGGGTAGGCAGAGACCACTTCTTTCCACTTGCTACGATTTTTACATACTCCTTTCGCTTCGTCCACTTTCATTATTCCCTTCATACATGCTCTTCGGTTTAGGGTACTCTTGACCTGACCTTTTTTCAAGACGTCCCTTTTCCCCCCGAAGAATTTGGTCTAGAAACGTCCGTCTAGGTCTACCCCTTCCAACACTTTCATACTTCCTCTGAAATATCCAGGATTTGCTGCCATACAATAAAGTAGGCACCAATATCGCATTGTGAACAGCAACTCGAGCATTCTTGCTGAGACTTTTGCTGCCCATCAACGCCGACATGGCCCCATTCTTCTTATTACCGGCAGTTATCCTTCTTTCAATATCTTTTTCATACTCTTCATCTCATGTCAACATGCTTCCTAGATATACAATTTCATTCACTTGCTCTAGAATTTGCCCATTTACCGATATTACACACTCGGTCACTTGTTAATCTCTTTTGGCAGTGAAAATTAAAATTTCATGAAACACGATTGCAGTGCTACCTATTGGGTTTAATTGTGAGTCTAAGCCATTCTCGAATCCACTTGAACACACACAATAAAAAACATACAAATCGGTCCAGCATTAAGGAGAAGTTGAATGATTAGCACACGGACATAATGCAATACTTTACACGACTTTTATTATTATATTTGCTCGACGATTTCGCATTGGCAACTTAGCCGTTTCACGAGCTGCCTCACTTTGCTGGTGTGATTGAGAAGCACGAAGTTGAGTCATACTAACGCGGCGCTCTTCACGCGCAATTTCTTGTTCTTCTTCAGTCCCTTCACTCGCAATGTTTCGAATCCTAGCGGCTTCGTGGGGAAAGATTTGATCATGTTGGTCGCGACATGGCTTTCTTAATGTTTTGTTATATCACTTTTAACAAATGAACGGCTAGACTGTTTTTGAAAATTGCTTTCAGTTGCGTTTTGTTATAACACGTTTTATGAATGAGCTCCCCATTGAGGTTTTCCCTGGAGAGTACAGCATGGAATTCTTCAAGAAGGGTGTGAAAAGATTCCTGCAGGGTCGGCAACGCGCGAGTGATACCCCTGGTGTTGCAAGCGTCCATAGGTGGCGGTAACGGCTTACCATCAGGTGGAGGCACGGTAAACAAGTATCCTATGTCCTTCTCCCGGTTTTTAGCTACCTCCCTACCAATTTTCAGCCAAATCGGTCCAGCCGTTCATGAGTTATAAATAGTGTAACTAACACGACTTTCTTTTATATATGTAGATTTTATATATATATATATATATATATATATATATATATATAATATAATTTTAACGTTAAGAAAATCAAGCATTAAAATGCCTAAGACTAAAGAAAGAACAAAATACTGTCAAAAATATACCAAGACGTGGGAAACGGATCCAGACTTGAAAGGTGAAGTAGTTCTTTTGTGTTTACGAGTGTGAATCTAAAAGACAAAATAATTTTTTGTCTTAAAAAAAAATTATAATAGTGATCAGTATCAGATCCATAGATATAGGATGTACTTTTCTGTTATTTTTCTTTTCGTCTCGGGTGGTTTGAACTTGATTAGGATTTCTCACTCCCACGCTTCATGCATCTTTTTAGCGTAGCGAAAAAAATCCTAAATCTATGATCAGATCAATAATGGATATCAGGCTCCGAAGCACCAAATTATGTTCAGGTAATCCAGCTTCGTGGTACCAAATTGTGTTTGCGTGATCTGGTTTCGCGGGATTACCTATTGTTTGAATTTTTTATTTGTAGGGGGAATTTTTTTAGGGGGATTTCCCTAGTAATTTAGGGATTTTAGGGGTTTTTATTGAAGCTTTAGGGGGATATATTTTTGAGAGTTGGGAACACTATTTTCCATAGCAGTGTTCAGATACAGTATACATTGTAATCTTCGGTTCAGATCAGTATATTAATAGTAGTCTATGGTTAAGATTGATTTGGAATTCGGATTGTATTCGCGCGCCGGGTGTAATTTCACAATATTTATTTTAAAATGCTTGTTACACGGATTATTGTTTGTACGATATAAAGTACTCTAAAATGGATACAACTTACGAAGATACAGTTTTTAATTTTGACTTGAATTTTCTTCACCAAACACCAAACATTTCTGTGAGTTTATTTAAGGTTATATTTTGTAGTTTATTGCTACACAACATAATTGAGTTTAATTCGATATGCGGATCTATCTGTGATGAGGATGAGGTCTATCTGTGTTAACTTGCAGTTACTCTTTGTAGTACTTTTATTAGGCATATCTTTAAAACCACTAACCTCTAAATTAAACATTAGGCTGTTTTAAAATGGTAATGCCACTGAACGTAAAAAATTGCACGGAAACTAATTGGCTTCCATCTAATTTATAAGATTGTTTTATCCCCTTACATTATATCTAGTAGTGTGTCTGAATTGTAATTAAAGTTCATGTCTTCCAATGTTTACCTTACTTTTGCCTGACTTAAATTCAGAATGGATATGCAATGACATAAATTCCAAAAAATTGCGGTAGGCACTTGCAAAACTACAGAAAAGTTATCGCTATCAACATTATAGTTATTAACACTCATAATGTTATCTTTATCGGAATAATGTTCCTCTTTTTCAGGCACCAAATAGATCAGATAAACAGCGTAAATCAATTTTAATTGTCAAAAAGAAAACTGTAGCCACAGAGTAAGTACCATGAATTACAAAACTGAATGTTCCTATTTTTCAAATTAGTATGATTGATACCCTTTTTTATATATGTTTCAGTTCCTTGATAAGAAAATATTATGCCAAAAGGGAAGTACTAGATCAGACTGAGAAATCTCTCCTTACATCTAAAGAGGAATGCAAACAAATATGCATTGACTATAGGAATGCTTTGGACACATGCACAAAGCTTGAAAATGTAAGTAAATTTACTATTAAAGGATAAATGTATATTTACAATAAACAAAACAAGTGCCATAGTGACAGAGTGGTCTGAGCAGTTGCATGCAACACAAATATTTTAAGTTTGTATTCAGACTGTACCAATGAGCTCTTCTAAACTTAGTACAGTGATTAGTGACACCAAAAGCTTTATGGGGAAGGAAAAGATATAGAGGAAGCCTACATATAATCAAAAGAAGTATGTATAGTAATGCTTGAGGAACAGCAATCCATGCCATGTGTCACATTGTCAATTAAAATATATCTCAAGTGACACCTCACATGACTGAGGCACTACCTACACATGTCTACTCTTTGGGGACCCATATGTATGTGAAAATATATCTATGAACATAATTTATGTGGTATTATATGTATTACAGGATGCACAGTTACTCCAATTAAAAAATAAGGAACTGGAGGAGAAATGTTTTCATGCTCTTAATCAATGCGATGCTGTCCAATCACATGCTAATCAATTACAAGTAAGCATTTAAATATTTGCTAGGCTAATAGTTATATAATAGTTAGTAGTATAATAAAATAACTATTAATAATTTACTATGAAATCTGGACTCTGTTAACAATAATATGATAAAAACAAATTAATATCAAGTATAAAACAAACTTATGATGATGCTAAGAACTGATTAAGAGGCTACTACTGGTACCCAAGCCAATTAAATAGCTGGGATGAAGTTGTTAAAATAAGCTTTTTAAAAGTGGACTGTAAGTCACCCTGAATCTCTTACACAAATGGTTCTTATCATCTTAAATGATGATAAGAACCAATTGTGTATTAGATATTCACTAACAAATTTTCTTAAACAACCATTTGTATGTTTTCAGTTACTGGTTAAACAACATGAAACTGTTATAGAAAGCTTAAAAATAGAGAACAAATTAGGAAAGTCCAATCCAAGGCATGACAAGAAAATTTCAACACTTCAGAAGGAGAAAGATGATCTTCTGAAAGATATTTGCTTATTCAAAGATATACTACTGGGGAAAAGTATGTATACATTTCTTTTGTTAAAGTATATGTAGAAGTTAAGTTGTGTTTGAAATTTGAATTGAAATTAGTATTAGAAATGTAATTAAAAAAAAAATTGGTGTATAATATATAAGAACTAAGTATTGGTTGCTCACATAATTCTATCTGTAATCTCTGTATTGTTTTGTCTATAGAAAAGTTGAAGAAATACCATAAAGAAGTACTTCAGAAGTATCAGACCTTGAACATCAATGGTGATGAACATTCTGATGAAGACAGCATTAGTAATGATGATGATGATGCTTTTGAGGATGTCCCTTCACCATTTTGTGAAGATGAAATTGTTGATAATAGTAATGAAAGTGTAAGTAAAAATATCACTCTTCTTTACTAACTTCTGTTATGATTTTCATGTCTTTGGTAAATGTACAATTAATCTGGAACATATATTCTTTTGATGTATAGTTTGTATATATAGACATGCATAAGTGACGAGTTGATTAAGGACTTCCATATATGTTCTGTTTATACATTGTCAAAATATCTAAATACCTATAAATACCTTGGGACAATTCCACACAAATTGACATAGCCCTAAATTAGGCAAAGTTTGAGTTATGGTAACTAAACACCAATGTATTTACTTATATATATGTATACATATATACATAAATACATTGGACAACCAAGACTAAGGATCAAATACTCAAGTTCATCACACAAATATCTTGCCTCAGCGGGAATTGAACCTGCTACCTCAAGTCTCAGTCAGGAGCTCTAGCCACTAAACCTGATGGCACTCAATACTATTGAACTATGAGTTTTGTAATGTGAAAATATTTATGTTTCAGAATCTACATTCAAATTTAGATAAAGTTATAAGGAATGTTAAAAATGAGATCATAATTTTTGAGCATTCTGACTTGAAGAGTGTTGGTAACAATCATGAATATGACTGCAGTACTGCAACAAGTGATACTGGACGCGGATCATCCCTCGCCTATTCTGACAGTGAAAAGTGTTTCCCCAGTCCAGATAATGCTGTTAGCAATAGTCCTTTGAATTTGGAAGTTATTTCTGGGGATAAAAAGAAGCTAGTACATGTATCCACAAGTCCTATTACTTTTCATGAGACAATTCAAAGAGGTACAAGTCCTATACAATTTGAAGATGAACCTAAAATTATACAGGATCCTGCTATCAGTTACAAGACAAGTCAAGTTGCAACAAGTCCTATTCAATTTGATGATGAACCTACACTTGTACAGGAACCCATTATCATTCACAAGACTAGACAAATTGCAACTAGTCCCATACATTTTGAAGAGGAGCCTAAAATTATACTGGATTGTGCCATAAGTTACAAGACAAGTCAAATTGCAACAAGTCCTATTCAATTTGATGATGAACCTACACTTGTACAGGAACCCATCCACAAGACTAGACAGATTGCAACTAGTCCTGTACATTTCGAAGATGAGTCTGAAGTTCTACAGAAGCCTGTTATCACTAACAAAACAAGTCAAATGGCAACAAGTCCTATTCAATTCGAAGATGAATATACAGTTGCACAGAATAATGTTCCTAATCAGCGTTATTTCGTAAACAAAGCTTTAAGTCCAATTAAATTAACAAACCATGTAGAAGTGTCAACTAGTCCCATTAAAAGGAAAAATATTGGTATTGTAACTAGTCCCCACAGAACTAATAATAAAAAAGTTAAAGGCAATAGTTTAGAAATTCAAGAAAGAGAATGTTTGGAATTGAATAACAGTAATAACACTTGTGTTGACAATATTAGCGATTCAGAAATAGAAATGATATTTAGTACTATGAGGTTTAATCAGACTCTAATAAGTCCTATACCACCAACGCCTGCCAGGCCGCAAGATCTAAGTATACATTCTGCCAGTGAACCAACAAGACTAAGGACTCAGTCTAAGGGCCATACTTGTGAAGAAGCTGCAATCGCAAGGGAAGAAAATAAGAAATTACATGCTAGCATGACTGAACTTGCTAAAGAAGTTATGAATATTAAAAGCTTATTAAAGAACCAATTACTACTAAGTAATAACTGTATGCACAATCAGGATGATATTTCCAATCAAAATAGCTTACACAAAAATATGAGTGTTCAGGACCTCAATGGACTTGGAGTTCATATAAATAAGGACAGTACACAAGATCAAACACAAAAGAAAAAGGTTGTGATTCATATTGAAGAGCCTATTGAAACACAACTCTTGCATGATAACTTTAAAGTAACTGATCATGAACTTCACATCAATTTAAATGAAAAACATTTGTTTACTACTCAAGATAAACTACAAAGGGAAAATAGTTTGACACACATTGAAGGTCAATTAGAAACTCATGAGCAAAGTGAAGAATATGATTTGTATTCAGACACTGACCTTATTCAGATTCATGACATTTTGGATGCCAATATTTCAACACAAGATTTCATTGAACCATTGGAAGATGTGCCTGATGTTCAGGTATCTCAAAGATTACAGTTTGAGCATTCAGTATTAAATTTGAGCGAACTGGATAATGCAAGTCAATTTGGTGGACATATGAATGAAACTGAAAAGGCTCATGATCTTACTGATAATAATAATGATACAGAAGTTCATAATATACGTGAGAACTATTTGAAAGAATATACAGATACGAAAATTAAACAGAAAAGACTTACTAGGTTAGAAAAACTTCGTAAAAGATTGTTACCAAAATGTAAGATTAGAACAGCAACACCAACATTAAAAAAGAAACATAGGAAACCAAAACCTCTTCCACACAAAAAAGTGGTCAAAGAATCTGACTCTGCAGCATCATTAAATGATAAGGATGTCTATGATAATGCAGTTAAAATTATGGCAGAACTGAAATCCAAGCAAAATATTGATTGTCAACACCCAGAAAATAAACTGAAGCTTGTCCAACCAAAAGTAAATATAAGAGATGAGGTTCTGAAACCTAAAATACCTGAAAATAGTATTTCAAAGTCTGAAAATATAACTACAATATCCCAGAAGCATTCAAATGATCAAGAAGTCATAAAAAGTCCAAAGCATGATGATGTTATTATTGTCCCTAGAAGTAGAGTTACAACTAGAAGTCAGAGCAAAAGACATGACTCAACCGATTCACACAATGGAGGAAGTGACTCTGCTATCACCAACATTCAAAGAGAGGAACCAATTAATGACGACAAACTCTCACCACTGTCAGAGACAAAAAGACCGTTGAAACGCTCTGCAGACGATAAACTAGAAACACCAAGCAAGAGGGTGCTACGTAGTTCTACAATCAATACACAAATAGATATTAGTGGCAGTAGAAAATTATCTATCTCGAGTCCAGAAAGTACTTCCAGTGCAAAATGTATACTGGTTGAGAAAATAAACATGTTCACCGTTGAAAATGCAAGTAATAGTGATATTTTAGGGAAAACAACCAAGTCTAATACTGCTAAGCTGGTGTCTTATAGTGATCTTCAATTATTTTCTGATCAAACTGTAGAGGATGTCAGTGAAAAGCCTCAGGAATATAAAAACCCCAAAGAAAGTATCTTGTGTGCAATGGTTGACAAATATGGTACAAAAACTGTGAAAAATTATCCAAATAAAATACCAGGTATGTTATGCATTATCTATTTGAGAAGTACTGAGTTATAGTTGCTATGTGATCTATAATATATTTTACATTTAAATTTTTCAGCTGCAAGTATTTATGTATTATATGTAACAGTTTACTTGTACCAAAAAGCTACTTTTTTGCCATACGCTTATTATCAGTAATTAAATAACAATTGTAACTTGTTGATTAATTGAGCAAATATGTTTTACAGAGTCAGCAACTAATATAATTTGCAAGCAAATTGAAGATGCAATTGCCCAAATAAATGATTTACATGCAAATGAAGCAAATAATGCAATGAAAAAGCTTGTAGTGGAAATACAAAACATGAATATAAAACATTTTATTGTTGGACTTATGAAATATCTGAAGGATCCTACGCGAAAAACGGAGCTATTTAACAAAGTTAATACCCCGCCAGCCCCACCTATGACCAAATCTGAACAAATCCTCCTGTACGTGATTTCGCAGTTGCAAGTTTCCTGCCCGCAAACAGACGTCATAAGCAATATATTAGAAAACATTGAGTACAACCTCTTCAAATTAAATAGGACACCAGAATTCGATGCTATAGAGACTTTGTCGCATTTTTACGCTATTCTCTGCAGATTCATTAAAGCCAAGAGTCGGCTGAGGCTCTTCATACTAGATGCTATGTATTGCATTCAGTACAAAGCTATTGCACTTATCAAACAGTGTATAGATGTATGGATGCATATTTTACCCTTGGCGCATATGGGAGTTGGTATGTACAACTAATATAATATTTTTTACTTATGTAAATATGTACTTTCAATTTCGTATATTTTTATTAATTTCGATGATTGTTGCAGCTAAAAGCCCGCTGGTTACGTGCTTAGTATACCTATTGCACTTCTACAAATGTGAAGATAGATTTAATAGGGTGCAAGATATGCGAACCATACTGAATAGGAAGTATTTCTATCAAATTACAGAATGGAATGAAACCAAAATTTTGGAAATGCTAAAAACTTCAATTTTAGATTTAAGAGGTAATGTATTAATTTAGATTACATACCTATAATTTGTATTGTGAAAGAGATGTTTTCTTGACTGGGTATAATCAGAATCCAAATAAATATTTATGTGATAAATCGAAAATATGGTCGAAATGCATACTTGCTCACAATTACAGAATCAATTATATTACAATATCAAATATAATGGATATCTATCGCTGATACAACCTCTACATGACTACTAAGTTATGGATTGGTGGCTCTATGTATGGGATATCCAGTAAATTAGTGTTCTTTAATTTAAATTATAAAATTTTTACGTTTCAGAAATTCCAATAGAAAAGAAAATGCTGAGAATGGCGATAATCATAATTTCCAAGCGACATGGACCTAAATGGTGTCAAAAACACATTGTAAAAAAACTACTTCTCCCCATAGTAGAAAATGAATGTATTCCTAGTAGAATAAGACAGTTTTGTGTGTCTTTATTGGGTCCAATATTAAAACCATACCCTAATGACATGAAAGTGCACTGTGAAATTGTAATGAATCAGTTGCTTGATATATATGAACAGAATCGTAAGTATAAATGCAAGTTACCTACGAACCCTTTATCATAGTTATTAACAAAAGCTACAATAATGTGTGTATTTATTTCTTCCAGCTTCTCACGAGATGAAAGAAGCCATCCTTACAAGTTTGATATATATGTCGAGACATAACCAATATCGAGTTCATCAACTGCTACTTTCATGGAAGCCAAAAAAAGTGTCGTCTGATTTCGAGTTAATTTTAAGAGATTATGTAAGAGAGAAACCTGTGAAGATCTGGGAAACTACTTTATCCCGAGTTTCAATTTCCTGAACACTGGTGTGCTGTGTAAATATTGCGTGGAAATTAGTTTAATAATGTATAATGTAAGTAGATATAAGTTTTCTGTTTGTATAAAATAAATGCTATGAAGCAGTTTATGCGAAATAAAATTGTCTGGTATACCATTATGTGAATGCTATAATTTTATTGTTTTGAACTTGAAATATCAGTACCTATGTATAGTTAACGTCTACTAAAACTAATTGTTATATAGTAATTGTATACCTCTTTGGCATTTAAGCTTTTGCATAAATTTGTGACAAAATCCTGTGATTGTGTTAAACTATTGTACTAAAAGAATGAGTATGCTACTCAGAAATAAAAAAGGTTTTATATATGCCACTTTCAGTTATCATTATCTATCATCCCTGTAATATCCCTTGGTATTTATTTATTTTGGTATTGTACCTTAGGGGGCGTCCATAAATTACGTGAGATGTTTAAGGGGGGGGGGGTCCAGTCAAATCTCATCTAATCTTACATTGGAGAAGGGGGGGGGTCCCGGCAAATATCACGCATTTCTTTTTATAATTGAAACAAAAAACAATTACTATTAAACTGTTATTATTATTTATATTATTAAACTATTTTGGTCCATTTAATCCAGATTGTACATGTTTAAGATTTAATGTTATAATTAAACTCTCAGCAATATTGATTACTAGTTTTAACTAGTCGTAAATAAAAGCACGAAGCAATTTTTTTTCCTATTTACAATAACAATCCTACGCGTTTACGTTAGTAAACCACATTTTTTAAATTCGCACGTGAGATTGGGGGATGGGGTTGAATAAAATCTCACGAAATCTAACCAGCGGGAGAGGGAGGAAAAAAAACCAAAAAAAAAACCTCACGTAATTTATGGACGCCCCTTTATGTATTCGTCGAATCAAAGTACAAATGACACATTCCTAAACAATGTATTTCAAAGCCGTACACACACAGGCGACATTAAGTTAGGTTAGGTGTAGGTACACACACACAAATATTATTTATTACACCTAGCCCCTCACGAGGTAGAGTCTAGACTGGATGTAGGCAGTGGATTAAATACATAAGGGTTTTTACTATGATTGAATCCTGATAATGGTTTATTATATTCGTAGATTAACTCTGTACATACCTAATACACATGTTAGTTTAATATATAAACATGTGCTTAATCTATTCACAATAAATTAAGAACCTACTGATTTTCATTGCATGTCAATAATTAGTTTTATATTTTTGCATTTCCACTTTGATAACATGAATATTTACCAACTGAGTTCTTGCATTAGGGGTTAACAGTTTCATAAACTTATGATAATACTGAACAAAGCTGGTAAGAGCCATCTGTAGAAGTCCAGATCCTGTTACTAAATTCGGGAAAGAAATAAGGACTTCTCTATGGATTTCCTCAAGACTTTGTTTCCAGCCTGCACTGAAAGATGCTACTAAAGTAAGAGATTTTCTTTCTAAGCTAGCCAATTCGTTTTTCTTATCATTTTCAAGGAGTTGTTCTCCCTCTTTTACAAATTGAATCATGCCCCCAAAATGAGGACTCAGTATTTCTTCAACATATTCTGTGCTCCTTGCTTGCAATTGTTCCCGGAAATTTTCAGCTTCTTTAGTATTATCTCTAGTTCTTTCCATCAATATGCTTAATATCATGTCATAGTTGTTTATGAGAAAGATTAATTGGTTTATTCTTTGTGGGAATTCTGCCGCCATTTTGAGCAGAAAACAGTTTACTTCATCTTGCATCACTAACAAAAGATTACTAAGCTCTTCAGAAGGAAATTGCTCGCTTAAACTCAGCATTGCTGCTGAGAACTCGGCATATCTTCGAGTTATCTAAAACATACAAAAATACATTGATATATGATAAATCAAAGCAAATTTATGAGATAAAAATATTTAACACATACATAATGTGGACCCATTTCCTTGTTTGACAATTTTGCCGGATCACATTCACGAACACTCTGTATGTTGAGTTTTAGTATGTATTCTAATCTGGGCCATAAAGCACCTTGGAGAGAATCCCAGTAACTGAAAATATACAAAATGGAATCATGAAATTATAATTTTAGAATAACAGGCATTGAGTTGAGCCTTGAAAATTCTGTCTATTCTTTTGCACACAAATATGAAACTACTATTTATTCAATATTTGTTTTAAAACTAAACAACAACATTGGGACCAAAATTATATGTTAAGTTAGGCTTACTGACCCAATTAATACCATAATTTATTTACCTGTCTAGAGCCCCCACTGCTCTTTTGTGGCACATCCATCTGTATCTATTTATTAGTTGAATACAGAGGAAAAGTGCAAGGCAATCAAAGCACTCTTGGACGTAATTTTCAAAATTTTTCTGAAAACCAGTACTACATTAAAGTAATTCATATCATAAAACTACATTATGACTGGAGAGTTAGTTATTCTACTCACCACAAGTAAGGATAATGTTTTACCAAGTATTCTATCAAACAACTCCTGAGCATGACTTCCCTTCACATGAAAAAAATCAGTTGTAAATAAATATTCTCTACATCCATTGTCTACGAGGGCATATTGAAGACTTCTGAATAGTGCTTCATATGAATACTGTAAGGAATTTACATTAGTGTAAGTTCAGTAAATAAAAAACATTATATATATAATGTGCAATAGTTTGTGTGGTAGAATATGTGCTACCTTTGTTTTCTGTTGCACGTGAGGAACTATAATTGGAGCTTCAAGTTGCTGAGCGAGAACATCACCACGGTTTCCAATGGTAAATATAGTGCTTTTATTTTTCAAATTAGATTTTTGAAAGAAACCTCCCTTTGACCCATCTTCAATTCCCATTAGGTCATCTTTTGTTGGTGCCTCTTCATATTTGAGTTTGTCCAAACGTGAAGCATAAGACTTGAAATATGAATAATAAACTTTGCTTAATGTATCTATGTATTCATTGCATATTTCCTGGGCTACATTCCTTTCATTTGATAATACAAATTCAAAGAAGAATTTGTATTTCAACATTGCATTTTGCGGTATCTGGTAATTAGCCATTGGTTTCCGGAACTTGAAGATTTGCTCAAGTATGTAGCTCCTTATTTTAGAAACAGCTTTAATTTTTAATTTTTCCAAGACATCTTTGACATCATGACATGCTTTGGTTTCTTTGAAATCTTGTTCTTTTACAAAATTTAATTTTTGGTTTAAAATTGCTAATTGGACCATGAACTCATTTTCTGTCACAGGAACATTATTTATAGCACTGAAATTTAAACATGCATAGGTATATAGTACGTGATTAAAAATCATCAAAACCTTTATAAGCTAAGCTTATTCAGTAAGGTAATCCTTGGATATAATTAAATATGTCAACTTACAAAATAAGGGTTTCTGAGACAGCCATATCCTCAATGAAAGCTGACAGTGGTCCCTTCAGTACTTGTCTGTTAGATAGTTGCACAGACATACTCACAGATCTTTTTTGTAAACTTATAATTTCATTGCTGATACTCCCCAAGTCATTCTGTAATAACAATCATGACTTAGTTGGGGAAGCAAATGATAACAGTGGAATAGACTTAAATTCTAGGAAAAATTTTAAAAATATGTGGATCAAATATTATTATAAATATATTATTGGTAAATACCTGAAAAACCATTAACATGCTTTCCATCTTAGCTAATATGTTGTCACACTCCTCTATCTGATTGTGAAGAGAGCCGATATTCTCACTTTCCTTTAAATAATCTGCTACAGAGGCTTTTTCAGCGTCTTTTATACCCCTATCGATTTGTAAAGCGTACTCCCTGAGATCCGTGCCATTACGGAGTACTTCTTGTATTTCATAATCTTCGAGATTTTTGTCAAGTACGTCTACGTTTATTTCATCAGTTGGTTCAGACATTATAATAATTACACTTAATTTATAAATTTATATGTTACGGAATGTTATCTTGGAATAACTCAACTCAGCATTCACTCACATTCTACTGCCAAGTGCCAGTTTTATTACAATACAACAGCACAGCAAAAAGCATATACATTATACAGTGTGACACTTGTGACAGTGACACATGACACATGACACATGACACAATACTCATTAGCATTACTAAATTATAACACTAATGACCAAAGAACTTGTTCTTCGATAGATTAAAGCAAGAATACTATTCCCGACCAATTGACCGAAATCTATACTAATATTATAAAGCTGAAGAGTTTGTTTGTTTGTTTGAACGCGCTAATCTCAGGACAACTGGTTGGAATTGAAAAAATATTTTTGTGTTGGATAGTCCATTTCTCTAGGAAGGCTTTAGGCTATATAACATTGCGCTACGACCAATAGGAGCGAAGCATAAATGAATAATGTTGCCAGAACGGGAAAAAATATTCCTTTTTGAGAGCTTCCGTTGCGTACGCTGCGTAAACGGTTTAAGTTACGAAAATATCATGTATGAGGGAATTGTTCCTCTTTAAAAGTTCTAAAAAAAAAGCCCGCGACGGCATATGTCTATCTTTTAAGATTGACTCACTATAACCTTTTTTATGGCAATCAGTCCACGATGGGCTCCTGAATTACTTAACCGATTTCAATCAAATTTGCACACCGTATGCGGTTTGATCCAACTTAAAAGAAAGGATAGCTTACATCACAATTGGACCCGATAGGTGGCGCTGCGATCGTGTTTCAGGAAATTTTACTTTTTCACCCGGGCGAAGCTGGGCGGTACAGCTAGTCAGACTATATAAGTAGTTGATTTTACTGGACACCACTGCTTGACCTTGTAAAGACGATAAACTTAGCCAAGTTTATCGTTACCGTTACCGTTAACTGTTAATCAATACATATAATTAAATGTCCGAATAAAGGCGACGATATTCCTTGTAGCTATTCCGCTAATGGTATGTGAATTATAGTCAGTTTTTAAGACATGAGCCATGGATGACACGTCGCAGGTCTTCTGATAGATTATGCTATAGACCAAGCCCAATGGAATAAACATTCATTAACCTTAGTAGACTTTAGCAACGAAAGTATGGCGGTGTGGATTTTTTGCTTTTAACTAAATATATCATCACGCCTTCCGACAAGGTAGGCAGAGGTGTATAGGTAGAACCGACACACCTACTTTTCGCCAGAGATATATTTTAGGTGCCAATGTGACAGATGGCGAGTCCATCGCCGTTACTCAAGCACGACTATACATACATACGCCTTTGAACTTCTTGTCAGACGTATGCGGGTATCCTCTCGATGTTTTCCTTCACCGTAAAGCTCGTGGTGTGACTAATCACTGTACTTAAGATTAGAAAAGCTCATTGGTACAGTCGCGATCATTGTGTCGCAGGCTACTCGAACCACTCGGCCACCACGGCTCTTCTCTTTTTTAAGAACATAGAAAATTCGCAAATTAATTCTTAAATCAAGTACATAGATACCTTGCTCCGCTAACCATAATCAAGATTTAATTGTAATGTTACGACTTTATAGCATAATTTGTTTAACCTTAGTGGCTTTTTTTGCTATGTCCAATCAAATGGTTTCAATGTTTATATAAATGTTAAATAAATAAATAAATGAAAAAAAATTGTTACTATTAATGTAACTCTTTATAACTTTAGATACTTAACTAGTCACGAACTAGAATATTCAATTCTAAACTTTATTGGGACGAAAAAAAAATGCTTTAGCATGTAGGTACAGTAAAGAGGAATAATACAGATTTAAAACTAACTATTCAGGTAAAGAAGGATGGGTGATGAAATAAAAAAAATAAGTAATTCAATGGACGCATTCGCGTCGATATTATTTTGACGCAATAAGTATTTACAAAGAAAATGTGTAACTTAATATTTTTAACAAAAGTATCTTAATACGAGTATGTAGGTAGGTAGTTTCCTACCTAGGTATGTCTGGGTATAACAAATGCTACTTATTTGCTGCTGCTTGCTGATGCTGGTGACGGCAACAAACTGATTATAACGATTTTATAATAGTGATCTCTATTACAATTATTATAATTCGAATGTCTAGTGAATTTTAGATTTTTTCGTTGGACGCAAGGTAGGTACAATTATGTACGTACGTATAGTAATAACATTTTTCTCTGATTAATCGTTCTCTTTCATAATTCTCAATATTGACTTAATAACTTTCTGAAGTTATATTCAGCTTATGAAAAGAAAAAGAAAAACTTGACTACAAAGTACTTTCAAGTCTTGAATATAGAATTATGGTTGGTTTACTTTATAGTTTATATGCTTACTTGATAGTATGATGGAAACAGTTATACAATTAAGAAATTTCGCACATTTAAACAACTTTACAGATATTGTCAGAAAATTAACAAAACGTCGCAATTTCCTATTTAATTAACTCGTCCACTTCATAGCCTGCTCTGCTTATTTTTACTCATGTGTACCTACTTAGATTTATGGTATGGTGGGGATACACTAATAGTTATGAATGAGTGGGGAAGAAGAGGGTTCATAGCATCGGAATGTTTTTCTGCTGTAGGTGTAAATGAGTTTAGACATAAATAAGGTTTTGAAACACACGAAAAAATAACTTGCATAAACTGTCACATCGCGTCTCGTGATAAGAAGGTAATTTGAGAACATTTCCTTGATTACGCTTTACTTATAAATCTATAAAATTAATTGTAAAAGGATTTGCGGCTTTCGAGAAAAAAGCCCAGCACTTAAATATATTATCAAAATACCAATCTCATATAAAATTTACATCTCACACATTACAACTAAGGGTGAAATACAATACACACCGTTGCACTCATTTTGAGAAGTTAACCTCAACAATAACATTAAATCAAATGAACTCGTATTATGTACAAGCACTTCATTGAGTATACATTTGCCTGTTGATTTTGCATATATAAAAAATGCATCCATTTCGAATATGCCATTACCTACGGATACGAGATCAAATCTTTTTATTCTTGTCTACATATAAAAATTTGGACATGTACCTATTACAGTGATTTGCAGGTACTTTTCACGCGAATACCACACAGCCTACTGTGTAAGCATAGTGTAAATAGAAGATACAAGGCAACATTTAATTCCACCAGATGAAGTAAGTATTTATTACTAGCTATAAAAAAGTTTATAATGTAATTCCTCATACGACTTCGGTTATCACTTAGGTTCTTATTGGTCCAATGGGAAATACTTGTAATACCAATTTTTTAAAGCATTAGGGATGAGTTCATATCCGTGAAAACTTTGTACGTTTGAAACGTTCATTACAAACTCACCAAAATATTGAATAATTTAGTATAATATTTTACCTAACTGCTTTATGTCATATTAGGTAGGCACCTACCTACGAAACGTGGTTTGGTTTGTAAAAGAAATTATGTTTAGAAACATTTTTAATACTGTTAGGTATACAATTATTATAGTTTTATTTTTTATTGGAGTTATTTAAGTCATCAGTTATAATTCGTTTGTTAAAAAACAGGGAGGATAAATTTTTATTTAAATATTTCATTCACTTAATTTACAAGTTTTAATTTATACAAGTGATATGTTCAATCATTTACATATATAATAATATGTATGAAAAAGGTAAGAGACAGCTACTACCTAGCTACAAAGGTACTCTTTAAGACACGTTGAATGTAAGAAGTTTCACTAAGGACGTTGTAGATGCTGAACTTTTCCTCTGGCCTTAAATATATTATGTATAATTATCGTAACAAAGTACATACGTTAACACCCTAGCGTCTATATTACTATAAAATAATGTAAGCCTAAAAGGTAACTTGGAACAATCGCCAGGTCGACGTGGTGTCGCGCCAGCTCCAGCGCTGCCGCTGCACTGCTACCGTACAAAAGGACATTAAATGCCATTATCATTCTACGTAACTTTCCTTACTTTTACAAAAGCTCATGTTTACGAGCCCACTTTTAACATTTCTAAGTCTTGTGACTAGATTTTCCTTACCTAAATAATAGTAAGTACGAGTAAACAACATAGGAATATTTTGTACGACAAGATGCCATTGATCACGAGCGGTAACTCAAATGCAGACTATTAAGTACACAACAGTATAATATAAACGAAATCACACCCAAAAACGAATTCCAAACTTTTCAATAAATTAAACTTAAATTAAGTGTATCTTATGTCACGGTAAACATATCTATATGTCTACTATGCTTACGCTATACGATAGTCACAATATTTTGATTACTACCTACTTATGTTAATACTTAGAATAAATCTACACGATTAGCGCGAACCGATTCCGTGGGAGATCGCGTCCTATAAAATGTCCAACTAGGTAAATCTAGAAAAATATTTTTTAAATCTAAACACTTATAAAAATAACGGAGTCGGCTCTAAGTATTAAAGGGGAATATGTATCGAAGGCGGGAGTGGTATACGAAAAGGGCGCCTAAAAGGGAAGGCTGGTGCGGAACATGTTCTCGATCAGTGGCGGCGCAGGCACCAGATCCTCTAGCTTCAGGTAGAAGATGCGCTGCAGCCCTTGCACGGAGAGCGAACGCAGTTCAGGCAGTGCGCCTAGCACGCGGCTGAAGTGAGGTGGCCCACCCGCACCCGCGCCCCCTGGCATGTGCGCACGCAGGCATCCAATGATCTTCATCTGCAACTGCTCCACCCGATGTGGCTCCTTCAGCCCGTGACGATCTGTTCGAACGAAATTTGTATAACAAATCAATATATTTTATATACCTATTGTTTAATTTTATTGTCCGACCGATTGTCTTTGTGTAAACTTTTTTTTAACCAAGTTTAATCAAAGGTACATTATAATTCGGAGATATTTCAAAATATCACGTATTTGTTCCTGTTTAAGCCAAAATAACAAAATCTTTACGGAAAGTTAAGATAGAGAAACATCTTATCGATGTATTAATTACCTGTTATCAATGTTAGTGCACAAAGACACGCAAATGTAGAAATGTCAATATCCATGGAGTGCAAAGTGTTGCTGAAGTCAAGTACTGCATGTAGCCAATCTCCGAACGACCGCTGGCATTGTCGTTTGTCGAGGACGAGGCCGTTGCAGAAAGTCAGTTTAGTGTCCTCGGGGCGAGTGCGATACGCAAGCCTCAGAACAAATAACTCAAGTCGCGCAGATGCGAATAGTTGTTCTCGATCCTCCATGCATAAGTCTCCAAATCCTGGAACTTTTTCTGCGAACATCTTGATCATATCAATTGATGTTGTCAGCAAAGAATAAAATTGTTGAATTACTTCCAAATCTGACATTGGAGGCTCTAGAGGATTGGGCTCCCTGTACTGAGAATAGTCGAGATTGGCAAAATCTGGCGAGGTATCAACATGGGCCCTTACCAACGCTGTAATTAATGATATTGGCGGACTTGGAGGAGATTCTTGTGCACACTTAGGTTTCGAGGGTAACCTGCCGCGTCTTCCTTTCAATGAATCAGTTCTGACGACCTCTTTAACCATTCCCACCGTCAAGCATTTCTGAAACCGGCAAAACTGGCACCTATTTCGTCTTCTCTTGTCCACAGGGCAAGATTTTTCCGCCAAACATACGTATTTTGACCCTTTTTGAACTGTTCTTTTGAAAAATCCTTTACAGCCCTCGCAAGTTCGCACTCCGTAATGTTGACAAGCAGCAGTATCTCCACACACGGCGCACAGTTGGCTTGGGGAAGACGGTGCGGCGCGTGGGCCCACATCAGGCGGGGCTATACCTGGTGAACTCGACGCTGAGCTTGGTGCTGACGCCTGCATGCAATGAACTCTGCCGCCGTGAAGCTTGGGGCTCTCATTGGAGCTGCTGGACTCCGATCTCTGTACGGGCAACGAAGCTCGTCGTTGCCTGGACCCTTGATCGTTGGTCACATGTAAGTCGACAGAGCTTGGGAACGGAGGCAGCGAGTACGAGTCTTGGTTAGGCGTTACTGCGCCGGTATCAAACGGCGGACTGCACGGTTGAGGTGGTGCGTAGTATGTTGATGGTACATACGGGATGGATGGCTGGTGGTACTGGTACAACAACTGCGTCGAGGCATGTCCTTGATGTGAGTATGCACTCACATTGTAACAGTCTTCATCCATCTTTATTCCAAACTCCGCCATTTCTTGTTTAGGGTATCGAACAGAGTAGGTTTCCTCGAAGCTAGGCAGGGAAGGGCCAGGGGTTGGCGAGGAAGTTTCACTCAGAGAGGTGTCCCGCTGGGATTTGACTTCAAGCGGAATTGGCGCGTGAAATTCAACGTCCGGAAATGGGTCTAAGTTTTCTTCCAAGATTTCGGACGAGTCGTCTTGGTATTGAGGTGACAGAAGATCAGTGAAGGACGAACCGTAGTTGCTCTGCAATAGAAATTATAATCGATATTGGAGGCGTCTCTGAAGCGGTAGGCGGTGGACTGCAGACTGGGGCGGCCACGACGCACCAATGGCGTGTTTATAACATTTGTATAGCTGTATTTGTATATATGAATCGTGTCACCGCCTGTTTTGTTGTCGGTGCAGGTGCACTAATAATTAATGTAGTTGCCATCAATACAAATGGAGTTTTTAAGCGAAGTTGAGTATTAGGAGTCTAAGCGGTCAGAGCTTACTCACGTGTGTCTGCAGCAGTAGCATGCTGGTGGAGGTGGACGTGAAGGCGCTTGGCGAGCGCGACTCTACGGCGCTCGGCCCTGTAACAAACGAATAATAACACTTAAGTGACAATACCTAAAACCATTCCGTCCTGTAATCCGAGATCCCCCTCCGAATAAAATGAACATTATCAAACGAAGTTCACATGTGAATGCGCCTAAAGATGTCAGACGTAGAATTGACGGCACCTTCCTGTGAACTATCACGCTATTCGAGTCATGCATCATTTATATTTACCCTCCGCGAACATACTTTGGCTCTTCCTTCACTACAAGTACTCGATATTTCCTAATCGATATCAACAGTAGCCAGTTCAGCGAGTAACGCAGAATGATGAACAGTGGATCGGTATGCACGCCTGTACGACTGCTAGTGGTGCGGGAAAGAAAGGTCTCCTAATTTATACTGCAGTTACGCCGACCAAATATTGGCGTTTTGTATACATTGTTTCACGGTACTTGATTTGCCACGCCCCGAAAATTGAAACCTATGTATACACCTAATATATGTTGATAAAGAAACGTTCTAAATAAACTCATATCTTTGGACAATATACGACTTTCCTCAATGCGCCGAAGATTCAAATTAGAACAACTTTAGTTAGGGGAAATTTTTGGGGCGAAAAGCGATGGATCCCTTGGGAGGTTATGAAATCAGTGGCATTTGCAAATTCTATTATGATAGGAACCATTAATTTCTGTCTTATTAAAGCTATAAACAAAACAGCTTTTGTTCGTATACGGCTGTTTCGATTGGGAAATATTGAACAATATTTTTATTCGTGAATAACTATTATATTCATATTATATTTAATACAGTGTACACTATATTATATTATGTATATAAAAAACTCGGCTTCCGTCTTTAGTAGTATAGCTTAAGTAGCATACATGTCTTCACAATGTCTTTCGTAAAGCTCTTGTTGTGATAAATCACAGATATATACGAAGTTCACAAAATAAAACCACTTTGGTTCGAACGTGCAATTTACTTCTTACTTGCAAATTAGAGCTGCAGGCAACTATAATCACTCTGAAACCACGTCTACAATTAGAAACAAAATCTTTATTATCAATTTATCGTGCCTTCATAAAGCTGTCTAATGCTAATATTATCTATGAATGTGCACGTTTGCACGCGGGACACATCTTGTCTTAACTAATATTAAAAGAGATTTGGTTTTTTGTTTGTTTCTTACTATTTAACTGAAAGACTACTCAACTGATTTTATAATTTTTTTCATCATTAGATCTAACTTAACGTAGGCTACAAGTAGTATAGGTTATATTATTGGTGAAAACTATCAATATAAATAAAAATGTACGTGGGTGTAACCGCGGGTTGCAGCTAGTCTAAAATATAAAAATGAATGTATGTATGTATGTCCTTTATAGAATCGTAAACGGCTGGACCGATTTTAGTGATTTTTTTCTGTTTCTTCAGATGGATTCGAGAATGGTTTGGATTTACAATTGGGTCCGTGTTTTTAATATTTTCACCCAAGCGAAGCTGGGCGGGACAACTAGTATACTATATTATAAGATATGTATATCATTAGGCATGCTATACGAGAGTTAATCTTTTTATTTTTAATTTAAATTTCATGTTCTTCACGTTGCTGTATATATCCTATTTTGTAGTTAATTCAAACTAAAGCGTTAAGAGTTAGTTCTTATAGTTTGGAAACAGGTATAACACCGTATGCTTCACGTACTGTACTCATATGTGTAATAGAACATTGATTGAATGCGCCTTATCTGCATGCAACGGGAGCCGGGATATATTTAATATATCTCAAAACTCCTATCACAAAAGTAATATGAAGCTTGAGATTTATAGTTATCGTTATACTAGTAATTAATACTTCAAAACTAACGTGAATAAACGATATATTTACTCATAGCAAATCGTTTGAATAGTAAGTGTAATCAATGGTTTCGATTGAAATGATTTTAGATAAAATGATGTCATTAACTTTATGACGAAGGAAAAGATCGTGACAGAACCACCATACGCTTGAGAAGACATTTCAAAAAGGTTTCAAACAAGACAAATCGCTATGTCACTTTGACATTTAGATAAATATATCTCCGAACTGCAGATCAGAAAAGAAGATGAAATTTGGCCCAGAAATAGATTTTAGTTGAAGTAGAAATAGGATTACATCTTTTATATATCATCTGTGCGTGTGTTTTTAATTAAACTTCTCCTAAACGGCTGGACCGATTTTGATTGTTTTATTACAGAAATAAACTACCAATGAAATAATTTTTTTCAAAGATGAACCCGCGTGTTACAGCTGGAAATATATAAGCTGACACGAATTAGGACACTGTGTGAATGTTATTAAATTTGCAGACTTAATTAAGTTGATCTAGCACATTTAACACCAAGCGTGTCCAGTATACCAGTAATTTATATGCGAAGCACTAGTAATTTTGCCGGAATTATGTAATTGGAACTTACATACATATGGAAGTATGTAAGTTTGAAATATGTACGTAAGTTCGTGATATGTGTATGTAAATCATCACACCAAATCCCTCACGGGGTAGGTAGAGTAGGGCGCCGGAGTATTGGGATTTATTGTAGCAACTTTATTTGGTTGCCTATGATTTGCATATACCGGTATATATTCAATAACCGGCTTTAACCAAACTTAAGTGATTAAGCCAGTTATTTGAATGAATATAAACCATTCTATGACTAGAAGCAAGGGAGATTATATTCTAAGCAAGCTTGTAAGATACACATTTTTAAACGTAATATATAGGTATGTAACGTATGTACAACAGTATTCTTAAAGATGGCCTAGAATATGAGTGTAAATGCGATAGGCAGCGTTATTATTATACGTATATAAACGAAATATGTTGAGAAAAGTTGAAAAGCGGAGACCAAGATTAGAATATATAATTACCAGATCAATGAATATCGTGAATCGCGGCATATAGGGAACTCAATTAATACTTAAGGCAAAAAATAGAGGCAGGGGTATTAGGTAGTACCCACACAGCCACTTTCCGCCAGAAATATATTTTAGTGCCAAGGTTTCAGATGGCTAGTCCATCGCCGTAACTCAAGCACGACTATCCATACGCCTTTGAATTTCTTCTCTAACGTATTATCTAAGGTATCTATCGATGTTCTTGTACAGCGTAAAGCTCGTGGTGTGACTAATCACTGTATTTAAGTTCAGAAAACTCATTGTTACAGACAACTACTCAAACCTCCATCAGGGCCACCACGGCTCTCTCGGTCACCACGGCTCTCTCGTCCACCACGGCTCTCGCATACTTTATACTTTACTGCCGTTTTATACTTAACTTGTGTAAAAAATAATTGTATCTTACTTGTACTAGTAGTGTTTAATATGTTATGAACTTTAAATACATAAATAAATAACATCTCTACTTGTGTAAGTGTACATCAAAACAGAATGTGTGTTGGTATAATACAGAGAATATTCATACAGTCGAACATAGAACTTCGTTCTTTTTTGTGATCGTTAGAAAAGATAATATGTAGGTACTATAGTTCAGCTTGCAACCGCAAAATCTGGACGGTGTCTCCCCATTAGTTCTACTTTAACCATCATTATCCAGGTTTTTATGGTACTTTCAAATCAACCAATCGACAAAGCCTATATAATAATAACTATAATAAAAGACGAAGCTCAAGGCCGTATATCTTTCCGGTCGCGACTAAAGGTCAGCAAGAGATTCACCCTGTGACTATCACTTCATTAAATTAGTAGACAGGTGGAGAAAAAAAAAACAATGCTTTATTACACTACACTAAAACCCAGGGTTAGTTATTATTATTATGAGAAGATGATAGTTAACATTCCATAGTTGGAGAGGCATCTGAAGAAGTTATTACACATAATTAAAAGTTATGTATTGTATGATTAAATGTTCGATAATCAACGCTAGATAGGAATCTTAGGCTATGGCGGATAGTAAAAATAACAAAAACTGCACAAAGTTAAAAAACCATTAACAAGCCGGCGTTAGACATAAACGCCATCTATGAATACACGACCAAATTATTTAAAGCCTACAACCATCTTGAAAAATGTTCAGGAATAATTTTGGCTAGTTACTATACCACCCGATAGATGGCGGTGTAAGATATCAGTTGTTCTTTTTGATTATAGACTGAGTATTTCAGGACTGTAAGATTGCAACGCTCATAGCATTGTGTAAATAATAATTTAAAATAAAAGCTTTATATGTAGTTCAAACGTTATCTAACTACGCAATACTTTTATGAGCTTTCTCGTAACATGACGCAGTTGCCCGACGGCTGATGATCCTATGTGTAGAGTCGCGCGTAAGCTCAACGGTGACGAATCAGTACGTATTCACTTTTACATGGCATTTATTTGAAAACTCGAACGATTTTGACGTCAATGAATGATGACTGTCGTCTTGTTTATTCACGTTATACGTATTACCGTTTTGATCCGATAAGATTATGAAATGACGAATAACCTATATTAAATATAGATGTATTTTTGTCAGCGCGGTGTTGGTCGCATTAATAATATGACAGTATTTAAGTACTTAATCCCAATGCTGATGCCCTATTGACTCCTGGAAAACGGACGGACAGTAATTAAAGTTGCCTAGATATATTTCATTACTAAAGTGTCCGGCTTCGCACGGTAAAATATTTTTTGTCAGGATACTGGTATATCTAAGCTTCATAGTAACCAGATTAATGGTTTAGGAACGCTCAAAAGATGATTGGACAAAATAGAAACTTTAATAGCACGATTATATGTGACTTGATCTTATTTCCGCTCAGACTCGTATTCTGAACTTGAAAGTTGGGGTAAACTCCTTATATAATAAGTACTATTGTCGCCAGACCGAAAAGCTGACGTCAGAACAGACACGATTCACAGATCGGCGTATTGATAAATATATACGTATAAAATACATTTTCGGAGTTTATCAGCTGTAATGTGGGCGGGCGGCTGAAAAGTGGGAGTGACGTCACGGCGACTGGCGTCACACCACAGCGCCTGCCCTGCTCAGAATAAGTCTACGGACCACATAACTTTAGTGTAGATTACATATATGTGAATTGGATATTAGCTGTAGTATACAGTTATACTTTGCTAAGTTATCAATTCAAAATATTATGTGTTAATGTTACAATACACATTTGCTACTACAAATTTATCTAAAAAAACTCTACATAATTATAATAATAAGTCATTGATCTCGTACGTATGTAATTATTGTGATTATTGAGATATCTAACGTGTACGCGACAAAGATTTGTCAAATTTGTACGTAACCGTAAACCAATATTCATAATTAGCACACACTAAAACTTTCTATTCTTTTCGTATGTTCAAGCTATAAATAACTGGACAAGTGCTGGTAGGACACGCGTTCATAAGGTTCCGTAATATTTGTAATGTGATTATACCATTACTAGTATGTACTGTGAATAATCTTGCTAAATTTCAAGGTTCTTAGTCGACAGAAAGTAACCCTATGGGTTTTCAAGCACGTTCTTCTTTTAAAGTTAAAACTTCTTCATTTAACTATTTAAAAACGCAACAAAAATACGTATCTCTTCAACGTTATCATTGTATCCTAAAATCCAAGAGGGGGGCCAGGAGACCCTTACCACAGGGAAACCTAGTTAGGGCTCCTGACTCCCACCTACAAAGCTAATTTACTGCTTTATTAAAACCCTTCATTTCTGTAGGTACTAGATTTTTGTATGTGGGAAGAAGAAACTATTTTTACTTTAAATATTAAAGGCCCTTGTTATTTTTGATATATATTTCGACATAATTTCTCTGTACCCATTATTAGGACAATACCATTGGCTGTAAGTATGAATTAATGACAAAAATATGTTTGCCGTCGGACTAACATATTATATACATATAGTATTTTAGATATAGATATATCATAAAGTATTTTTACTTAAATAAATAAGACATACGAAACTCAGAAACAAATATTCTTGATACTTTCTTGACACGAATGGTACCGGATTGGAATTCGAACACGAATTCCAATCAAGCTCAAGCTAAAAACGTCAGGGATGAGGCTGGACGTCCATCAATAGAAAGTGCCTTATAAGTGATTATACAATTTGTAGCAAAACGGATTTGAAGGTGTACATTTTATACTTATGTTAACATTAAGCGTGGAAGGAAAACAGATGCCGCATATAATGTAAAAAAACTCTCGAGGAAGTACTAAATGTACATTATGCTTAATAAATGAATGTATCTTTTTCTGTTTCCAGTTCTGTTGAAGGAAAAAAACTACACAGAAGTATTTTATAAATATTGATCGGATTATATCTCACCAACAGAAGTTAAATTCAAATCTACTTGTGTAAATTTTTAAATTGGCGGTAGTCTGGTCAAGAGGTCGGATCTACGACGTGTGAAGTTTCAGCAGGTTTGATTCCGGGGATCTAAATTTTCGATTCACGCAGGAGGTCCACCTAGTGGGTTTGATACGCACTGGACGACACATTTGTGCGTAAAAAGAATATATATTCCTTATATGTCTTATGTTTTAATATATGTATATCTATTCAAGTATGAATATCGTGGTCTAATTCTCTCGTAGTCTAGATCTAATTCTATTTACATTTTGTGTTATAATGTAAGGTGGAGCTTGGAGCTTTCAATCCGGTTGAAACGTGCCGAGGTTCGTTTAGTTCGTTCGTTTAGCGTAAGACATTTGTAAATTAAAGGGAAGTCGGCAGTTGTTGTGGCGACCGACGATAAGCAAGGGCGTCCTTGAAGCGGGGCGCGCGGATCGATGTGTGACGTCACGCGTTTCGTGACGTCACGGGCGTCGATCAATGCAGAGGCCGAGGCCGTCGCGCGCCCGCTACCACCACCTGACGTTTGCACCCCCAAATACCGTGTTCATAGGTTTCCCTTTTATTTATAGAACTTGTGATGTAACCTCGGTTTAAACATAAAGTGTAACAAATACATATGCTATATGAAATGAATGGGTGAGTGAGGGTGAAGTATTGAGTTGATGCCAATCTTAAACAAAAGCCACAATAGTTGCTTTTTATTACGAGTTAAAATATGTTTAAGCATTTAATTCGAAAGTTTTATCAGTTTCGTGGGGTGATAAGAATCTGATAATTATATCAGTAACACTTTTTCAATAGGAATGATCTCCTGCTGCGAATCAAGAGGTATGTTCATAGAACAGGCGTCATTTTGCAGGATTTTTTCAACGATAAAACGTTTCACCCTACGCTGCGGGGGGTTGCCATCGAGAGTGACGCGGGTGGGAACGCGCCCGTCGCAGTGACGTCACCCCAGCTGACGATTTATAGCGTTATATCAATAGCATATTTGAATAAGACGAAAATTGTCGGTATCGTATCCTATTTTGCTACAATAAACCGGATTTGTGACAAAACAGCTTTAGTTTTTTGCCATTCAAATATTAATTTGCATTCTCTCGCTATAAAACTTAATGCTTCATTTAGTTAAAGTTGAAAATATAGTCGTATTTTATTTTAATAGGACCACTCTTGTCTTTTTTTTATCAGGCATAAGTCTCCAGTTACTATACCATACATACAATAACAAAAGTGAAAGTTTGTTGTTTTATTATTTTATCGATAGTTACTTAGTCAGTTTTACTCGTAGGCGTGTGTGCACCAAAGGTGTATTTGCAGGAGGACGTAAATAGAGAACGGGCATACAACAATATTGTTAAGCGACGGCAATTTGCACAGGCTCGCATCTCGACAGGTGCGACGTCTGCCGGTTGCGACAAACTGTTGGGCAAGGCAAGTGACTGGACACAGAGGCCATCGCCAGATCGGCTCGGACCGCAACATAAACATCCCACATTATGCCCACTTACCTAACTCCCTGGCGAAACAAATCCGTTCATTATTTAGCCAATCAACTTAATAATATTTTTTGCATGTCGAAGGTGACTATTCACGCAGGTACATTATGATCATGAGTGTTGTGACACGTTTGCATACTTTATGTATCATCTTTGACCGGTATTGATGGTGTCGAAATCTATTTCACCATCGTCTATCTGTGTCTTTGGTTGGATTACTATCACATACCAAGTAAAAGGTATATATGATATATGGTTAATTTGAAAACAAATTTAACCGTATATAAAAAATGTTTCATATAAAAGTTTCAGGTTTTAAGAAAAGTGATTATGTATAATATTTAAAGTTCCTTGTATATCAAATTATTTTATATCTATGCAATACTTTTTGTAGATAGCGAACTTCTCATCTCTCAGACATCATTCACATATACATATCTCTATGAAATTATTTTCAGGTCTGCTCACGATATTTTCAAAGTTCATACATTAATATAATATAATATAATTTTTATTTTATTTATATACATTAATGAAACTATTTATTTTTTTATGAAAGATTGTATTACACTATTTTTAAATGTGACTTAAATCGATAAACTGCAACTTAAAGCTCCTAGTAGCTTGCTGTCGCCCGATATTATTTATGATATAATTAATTCAAATTCTTGGTTAACACTAAAACATGTATGTACAAAGCTTATTAACATTTAAGTAATTTTGTTATCAGTCTTAGTTAAAATAGTCTGGTGCTTGATTGAAATATACTTAAAATAGGTACTCAATTGTCATCCAAGATTCATAAAAAAATCCAACGGTTTCACACAAATGCGAGACAAAAGGCGATCCATTATTTTCATATTGTTTATAAATATATCTTTTAAAATCAATTACAATGCCGACTAACTAATCCAACGAATAATGCCGACTTAGTTTCCAGGTTTTCTCGTCACTTTTGGCAAAGTTTTAACACGTGTATCGAATGTGTAACAGGTTAACGGGAGTAAAATAAAAACAAACATTTGGATTGAAATAAATGATAATCCTTAAATAAAATAATAAAATAAAAATAAACAAAAAGGGGGGTACGTACGTGTGTGTTGGAAATGTCTAAGGCCGCAGTGTTGGCTGGAGGGCGTCAGCAACGCACCTCGCATTCTAGCCGATGGCCATCATCACGACAGTTCCACACAGTCTAGAACACCAAAGGTTCTACACAACGAAAGCGAAAATAAACACAGGAGTAGAGGAACGCGTTGAGTCGTGCGGGCGCTGACCTGGCGCAGGCTTCTCGGGTTCCAGCGAGGTGGCGCGCGGCTCCAGGGTCAGACCGAGGCACGCGCCCGACAGTCCCAGTTCGCTCAGCAGGATCCTCATGCGGCCGAGCACATTCCACTCACTGCACGCGCACTCACTAACTCAGTCAGCGGTAGTTGAGCGACTCACGAGAGGGCGCGCGGAGGTACGCGCTAGAGAACGGTCGGTGCGTTACTGAGGCCGCCGCCGCTGAGCCTGGTGGCTATATCGCTCCATCTGACGTCACCACTACGACGTCACGGATGCAACGTCATTAACGGTACCTCCCACGGCCCGCCCGCCGCCGCCTCGCCGCCGCCGCCCGCCCGAGCCTGCGCTAACGGCACCGCTAGTACGGATCGGAGCTTTCATACGCCCGCGACACTCGCGCCCGCCCGCATCTCGCTCTTCGCTCATAAGCTTCCCTTCATACAATCTTTGATTTATTTTCTGACGTTACACTTGTTTCCGAAAAATTCATGATTTTTATATATTATCTACCTAAAATAAAACTTCTGCTCAATGAAATCGTTTGTAAAAAGATTATGTATTAATTAGTATGTCTCACATTATGTAAATTATTATGGGACCAAAGGATACGTTTTTTGAAATATAAATGGAAGTAAAGTTCAAGTTCATATTAGCTTTTCATTTTATTCGCTGTAAAAGCTTTACTCAAATTGCGTTACGATACTTAATCACTTTTTGAATATGTGACTGTGAGTGCTCAGTACAGAAACAAACAAATTACACTTATTAAAATAGATGTTAGTCTTAGTGTCTGTTAATGAGCATCATTAAATTTAAAGCGTTCCAATAACATAAAGACGAATACAATTGTTATATTTTGTCACAGCTCCCTGTTTTAATACAGTACTCAACCGAAGAGGCTATACGCAATAATAAGTTACATATCAAAGGAGTCTAGTTCCGCGAACGCTAAGGCTATGGAATGAACTCCCCGTTGCCGTTTTTCTTTGAGAGTACAGTATGGGTTTTAAGAAGGATGTCGTTTTTTTATTGCAGGGTTGGCATGAGCGTCCCAGTTGTGATATCTTTACTATTTCTGAAGAGTTAGGCAGAAGTCTGTAGTAACACACTCCATATCTCCAGGGACTATTTAGGTGCCGAAGTGACACAAAGCGAGTAAATCGCCATTTCTCAAGCTCGATTATACCTATGTACATACGTCTTTGAATTTATTCTCAAACGCAGGTTTTCTCTCGGAGTTTTTCTTCAACGTATTATATAAGTAAATATAATGCATAGGTATTTTGCATTACTGTGGCACAAGCTGGTTTAATTCAGTCTGATCGTTCAGTGTCTTATAATGATCAGAAGCTTTTACCTCAAATACGTTTCAATAATTCTTAGAGTTCCGAAGGCAACTATACCAGAGCTTAAGCCAGGTTAACGGTTGCTTTGCTTGAATGAATTTGAAGAGATTAATAAAATCATCGATAAGTTTGACTAGTCGCCTGCAAATCAAATATTGCAAGTTCAATTCTCAATTGAACTCCTGAGTTTTTCTGAACCTAAATAAAGTGATTATCCCCATGGGGAGCTTTATTATGAACGAATTAATCGACAGGAAATCGGCATACTATTAAAAAGACATTAAAAAAGACCTACAGCCATGCAAGAGAAACGCCTCGCATCTGTCACGTTTTCCCCTAAATGTATCTCCACCGAAAAGAGGACGCTGTTACGTTTCTGCAGGTTTCCTCTCCATTTTTTCCTGCACCGTAAAGCTGGTGGGACTTCTCATTGTACTTAAGTTGAGAAAAGCTTTCAATCTTTGTGTTACAGGCAATTAATCGAACCTCTCAGCCACCACGGCTCTAATTATTTACTTATATTATTATTTCTGATTGTTAAATTTGAGTATATATTTACTATAAATACATATGGTTATTTAACTATCTGACATCGTTCGTACTTTATATTGCCATCTGTATAAGATTTTCTCATCGACGTAGGTATACACGATACACGAAGCGTACTATGAGCGTAAAAAGTTGTATGTACGTCATTATGTGATATAATATGAGCAACAATTTACAATAGTAAATGAGTGAGTGTTTATTATGGATCGGGAGGACGAATGCAGCGCGCGACGTCCATCGCGACGCATCCCGTGCTCCCATTCGGCCAGACTGGCGACCGTTTCCGCATTGATTGCAAGCATCGTCACACGAGGACACTCATAGTGCTGTCAAACCGCATAATACTAACAAAATTAACTGTGTCTTTACGAATAATAAAATACTAATTAGTATCTAGCAGTAGTAGTCTAGAGCGGACTGGTGCTCTACTCTCTGCCTACCCCTTCGGGGACCCTTATGGGAAGGCGTGAGGATATATATTGTATAAAGAATTAGTTAGGTAAAGAGATAAGGTAAAATTAAATTAACTAATACTCCCGTTTGAAGATTTTCTAAGAGAAAGCATGGAGTTCTTCAAGCAGGATGTGATAATATTTCTTTAGGGTCGCTTCGCATCGCACACTGGTATACTTACTGTTATAAATTATTATAAAACCTATGTGATGGTATACATAAATAAAAACCCTTTTTAAGATGTAGGTGTATACCTTAAAAAGTTCAGTAAATAAATTAAGTAGAAAAAATGACTTAGTTCTACAGATAGTACTTATAATAAGCGAAACAAAAATATTACTTACAAACTCCTTGTTCAGCATAACTGTAAACTCTCGTTTAATTCGGCTTGAAAATAATAAAGTTAACAATTGTATGTATACTTATTACTGAAAACCTTATGTAAAACAACAAATAATAGGCGCGTTTGTTTCAATTTTCCTCGGTATTCTTTCATTCTTGGCTCTATTGCACAATATTGTGTGCTATTGTGAGTTGAAGTGTGCTGGAATGTGTCGCGTGCCGAAACAAACAAATACTATTAAGACATATAACTTAAACTGTAGTGGAGCTAAGTATCTACGCCGTTATTATATCAGGCGAATTTAAAGTCATCAAAATATATAATACTATTTTATATATTATAATAATTATAATATTAGTCAGACAATGAGCTTTACGGTGAAGGAAAACATCAAGAGGAAACCTGCATACGTCTGAGAAGCAATTCAAAGGCGTATGTATAGTCGTGCTTGAGTAACGGCGATGGACTCGCCATCTGTCACGTTGGCACCCAATATACCTCTGGCGGATAGAGGGTGTGTGGGTACTACCTATACACCTCTGCCTACTCCCTTTTGGGGACCCTTGTGGGAAGGCGTGAGGACATATTATTATTTATTATTAATATTGTAATTATTCTTCTAGGTATTATTTGCTACAATGCATAGGTACTATAGTTTTTTTTTAAGATTAATTTATTATATAACTAACACTTAGTAGAACAAGAATTGAAATATGATATTACAGAACAAAATAATTTTTATGGTGGATATTTTCTTTTCATCATATAATAATATATTTTGATTAAAATTAAAATGTTGCCGTCGTATATGTGGAGGATAGTTCCGTGGGGGGTTGTCTGTTCCTCGAGTGTCCGCATTCAGTACGGTGCATGTATTTGCGGCTGTTACGATTGGTCGCATGCCCCAGTACTATTTGCTGCTCGCAGAACGGGCAAACGTCCAGTTATTCTAATTTTACTTATAATCGATGCCGACGGATCGCCGACTCATCGACAAAAGGCTTGTCTATCATTCAAACCTGTTTATAAGTACCTGGTTTAGGTGGGATAAACGGTATCTCAAATAGTAGTATTTTTTTCAATAAATATATACATACAATACAATTGATAGATCGATTTTTGTTGTATGTTATAACGGTATGCTTCGTTACGTATAAGCATCCAAGCGCTTTGTAGTAAAGCAGTCGAACTGGTTATTTTCCTGCCATAAATTTTCTTTTATACTGATAACACTAGTGGCAAACCAGCATACGGCTGTCTGATGGTAAGCGGTTACCGTAGGCTATAAGCGTAAGCAATACTAGAGGTCTCACTCGCACGTTGCCAAATTTGTTTTGGAAGGTTTGCACTGTTAGCAGTAAAAAGTAGATGAATAGTTTTTCGCCCAGCACATTCAGCACTGTTGATTGCAGGTGTGATCATGGTTTTATATTACCTATATACTTTAACGTAAAGTATATAAGGGCTGACAACGTATAAACTGCTTTTTTTTATCTAGAACACCTACATGAGACAATTCATACTTCGTGGTGCATATTGACTACTGACCCATAAAGATGCAGTAGCTTCCTACGCGATTCATCCGTTTGTAAATGATTATGAATCCGACCAAACACAAAGGTCAACCTTAATCAGTATTACTAACCACATATTATATTTTCTAATTTGTGATAATATTCACAAACGTTGGTCAGAGTTAAAACCACAAATAAAAAAGTCTTAGGATCAAACGCTTCTTGTTGTTCCCATTACTTTTTTTTACATAAATAGAAGCCGTGGTGGCCGTGTGGTTCGAGCAGATGCCTGCGACGCAAAGATCCCAAGTTCGAATCCCGACTGTACCAATGAGTTTTTTCTGAACTTAAGTACAGTGATTAGTCACACCACGAGCTTTACGGTGAAGGAAAACATCGAGAGGAAACCTGCATACGTCTGAGAAGAAATTCAATGGCGTATGTATAGTCGTGCTTGAGTAACGGCGATGGACTCGCCATCTGTCACGTTGGCACCTAATATACCTCTGGCGGAAAGTGGGTGTGTGGGTATTACCTATACACCTCTGCCTACCCCTTCGGGGACCCTTGTGGGAAGGCGTGAGGATATATTATTATTATTATTACTTAAATACAATGACTTACCAACTCTCTTCTACTTTTAGCGCCGAGGTGAACAAAAAAATCGCAAAGACACCTGCATATATTTTGTAATAAATTATTATTAATGCCGTTTAACATTTACATATATGTTATACATACTAATTGATCAATTTAAGTGAATTAATTGAGCCCTGCATAAGATTTGCCTGCAGCAGAAGGATTGCAAGTTCCAATCCCAACTGTACAAATTCGTTTTTCTGAACTTAAGTACATTTATTAGTTACAGGGAAGGAAAAAATCCAAAGGAAACCTGCATACGTTTGAGAAGAAATTCAAAGGCGTATGTCGTGCTTGAGATACGGCGACTTGCCATCTCATGATGGCACCTAAAATATATTTCAAAAGTGGGTGTGCAGGTATTACCTATACACCCTTGTGGGAAGGCCTGATGATATATTATTATCTATACTTAATATTATAAAGCTGAAGAGTTTGTTTGTTTGAACGCGCTAATCTCAGGAACTACTGGTTGGAATTGAAAAATTATTTTTGTCCATTCTCTACGTCCAACGTCAAGAAATTTACTTCTTCAAGTCCATTTCTCTAGGAAGGCTTTAGGCTATGAAACATCATGCTACGACTAATGGGAGCGAAGCATACATGAAAAATGTTGCAAGAACGGGAAAAAATATTCCTTTTCAAGAGTTTCGGGTGCAAAATAAAAGAGTCGAACACTTTTCTGTGTCCTGTGTTTCAGGAAATTTTACTTTTTCACCCGGGCGAAGCTGGGCGGGACAGCTAGTTGTTATTATAAGTTGAGATCCGGTGAGCTCCATCCATCCAGAGCTTTAGGCGTCATCACCTCTACAGCTATATTTTTCAAACTGGGTTCTTAAACACGCTGAGATATACAGCGTGTTTAACAGTTGAAGAAATCAATTAGTCCTGTCAGCACTCCACCCTGCCTACCCTGTGAGGAACTTTACGTGATTATCCGATAATAAAAACTCCTGTATTGAGCTTTAATTCGTTTATTAATGTCTCTTTTTTTTTTGTATTGTCTCTCATAGCGTGAGTTCCGGGAACTTTTGCTACTTAACCGGTCAATGGCGGGACCTAGGCCTCCAGCCAGGTTATTAATGTCCCTTTGATCGTTGTATAAATACATCGAGATATATATAGTCACGGTTTCTGGGGAGGTTGATGGAGATCAATAGAGTTATGTTCTTGAACGCTTTAGTAATATAGCTTGGGATTTGGGAGCATTTGCATCTTGTTTGCGAACAGGGGCTGTTGGGTGATTCCGGTCAATTCGAGCGTTACATTGATGTGCCTTTGCTATCTTAAGATATCATAAGCAAGTATTACCGACATAAACATATTTTGTTTCTTACCCATTGTTGTCATAGCACACTAACTACCATTTTATGAAAACACTAGCTGTCCCGCCCAGCTTCGCCCGGGTGAAAAAGTAAAATTTCCTGAAACACGATCGCAGCGCCACCTTTCGGGTCCAATTGTGATGTAAGCTATCCTTTCTTTTAAGTTGGATCAAACTGCATACGGTGTGCAAATTTGATTGAAATCGGTTAAGTAGTTCAGGAGCCCATCGTGGACTTGATTGCCATAAAAAAGGTTATAGTGAGTCCATCTTAAAAGATAGACATATGCTGTCGCGGACTTTTTTTTAGAACTTTTAAAGAGGAACAATTCCCTCATACATGATATTTTCGTAACTTAAACCGTTTACGCAGCTTACGCAACGGAAGCTCTCAAAAAGGCATATTTTTTCCCGTTCTTGCAACATTATTCATTTATGCTTCGCTCCTATTAGTCGTAGCGTGATGTTATATAGCCTAAAACCTTTCTAGAGAAATGGACCATCCAGCACAAAATTAATTTTTCAATTCCAACTAGTAGTTCCTGAGATTAGCGCGTTCAAACAAACAAACAAACAAACTCTTCAGCTTTATAATATTAAGTATAGATTCTTACAATTATTACATCTTACTTTTGTTGCATTGTTGGTTTACGTTCGTCGTTATCGGCTGCATTGATATTATAATTATCTTCATTATAAGAGGATTCGTATATCTGTGTTGAATCAAACGACTTTTTTGGATATCAATGGAGTTTTAAGGCATAACAAAACATAATTGAACCATGTGAATTAAAAAATGTATACCTTTACGCCTCCTCATTAAGGTTCCCGCAGGAGTAAGCCGTTGTAACCCACTTCTTCAACGGAGATATATCTAGGTGCCAGCAGGATAGATGAACATTATGTCACCGTCTCTTAGATACAACTTTCTATACACTCTTATTCTTTGAATGTATCTGATTAAGACATGCAGGATTTCACCTTTCCTACACTATGAATAAAGCTCATGTGTTACAAATTCATGAAGAAATCTTTGGTACAGACAGGAACTTGAAATTGTAGTTTCGCTTGACGTCTACTAAATATTAGCTGTACGTACTTTAAAAAAGTACCTTGAAAATATACACAGACGGGTACCTATAAAGACGAGTTTATACATATCACGTACAGACAATACTTTTAATAAACGCATAGAATTATGTATTGCGCAGTTTCTAAAAATGCGTATCCTTGAGATAAACGTACATGCAAAATGAGTAATCAGATGATCTAATAATGAAGGCAAGACAGCACAATAGATTGAAATCTACTACAAAGGACTACGAATCCTGTTGGTTTGAGTCAATTGATGCTTAGTATGGACTTATCTACTTTTGGGAAGATTACGCATTAAACTCATATCATGCGTTTATCTCTTTGTGAAGTTAACGATATATAGTAACTGGCTGGATTGAGGGTATGAGGGTACATCAAAGAGTGTGACGTTTGGTCAGAAAGAATTTATAAAGAAAATTGACAACAAATATACAGTTCGAAAGTGTTTTGGAAGAAGAGGCAGAGGATGACCACGTTCTTTGGACCTCATCGAATTAATCGAACAATGTAGGACGGCATTAGGAGTAGGTAGAAAACCAGCGATCGTGCATGAAGCGTTAATCAAAAGAGAAGTATTAAGAGGTTCTTCAGAGTCCAACAAAATCTGGATGATTTTGAGTGAAATTTCAAAATATTGGAATGGAAATTATCTATGCTTAAAAGGGTCGATGTTTAAAAGCAGCGAATGCTGTATATATTATTATTATATTAATTTGTAAAACATCAAAGGCTAGCCAATACTTGTGTTCAGCATACCAAATATCTGCGCCTTTAGAGCCGTACCATGTCGTGCTATTGCAGTCACAATTCAAGAGTGCGAATGTTTTATATATATATATAATATTATTGAATTAAGATTGCAATAGATAAATTAACACGTCATGGGCTGACCATGGATCACTTGAATATATAGCCTATTTTGTTTTGTTTAAACCATATACGCTGGGACTACGTACTAAGACAACAGGAATGCTTTTAGTTCCAAATCATTTAGCTTTGTGACAAATGAGTTATTTATTCCCTTTGCTTTGGTTTGATAATAGTATTTTTATCAATTATCAGCGTTTAGTCGGCCGGCTGCGCGTCATCTATATTGAATGTGTATCGCGCGTGTGTACAGGGCGCGTACGTGTGTGTGCGCACCCATATTGCTGCGCGAACGCAGCGCACGGCACGGGCCGCGAGAGAATTCCATAACGTGAACGCGACTCGCTTGTTTGGATGCCGTCAGAGCGTTTGTTGGAACACTCTGTGCTCGATTGTAAATTGTACTAATTGGGCATGGCGGTCTCCGCTGACAAAATAGTAGCTTCATCAATTTCTGTCCTAGTGCCTATATTATACAACGTCCTTATTGTTGACTAGTGAAATACCTGAGTTAGATTTAAAGCGAACACGACGCCTGTGAAGCTGCCCACCGATACTGAGTGCATTATGCACATTGCGAGTGTGTGTGTGAAGTGTTCATAAATAGTCAGTGCTAAAGGAGTCCAACGTAATGATCTCTGCTGTAAGTAGTGAACTATATCTGTAATTAAACTAGATGCAGCACCCATAGATTTTACTCTGCATTGTATAACAATTTGAGGTTATGTTACCAAAATAAATCTATTAAGAACTGAGTACAGGCGATATTGTGTATGTGTGTGATCGCCCAACTGAAACGCGTTCTTGGACGAATTAACATTTTTCGCCCATATCACATGGCCCTTTGGTTCATAGTCTTGTGATGTTTTGGCACACAACCAAGGTATTTGTGTATTATAGGTGTCTGTGTTGAGAATAGGTGCGATCGGCAGATAGTTTTGCTGGTAAATATTTTCAACATTGTTAAAATGTTGTGTTCATTAAGTACTTGGCTATTGGAATGTAATCTATTTGGAATTGCGGAAGGTCGTGTATGAATTAAACCGAAATTATAATTTGTAAGAGTTGTTGCTTTATAATGAACAGCTCACCAATAACAAATCTACGTTAATCTTTCGAGTGATAGCTTATCGAGACTCGTGGCGTTGATAGGTATCTCCTTTGATGTCTCTCATATCTGCCGGTTGCGGGGAACTTGGATAATCTGAGATTTTAAGCCACTTTTTAAATGGATAGATAAAGCGAATATCGTAGACGTCGTACTAAATAATATAACAATATTATAGTACTAGTAGTAAAAAAATCTGGCTCAAAGTTTGAACTGTATTAATGGTTTCTGATTAGTATCTTCTTACTTCTAGTTATACGGGGCAGACATTACGCAGCAAACAATACATCTGCTTACATTTGCTAACTTAAGTAAGAGATGAAATAGGTACTAAATTGAAATCCTGCATTAGAAAAAGCTACGTATTCGATTGTCAAGTTAGCACCTAAAATATTGCATGCATAACGCAGTGGGATAAAATTGCCCCGTATTCTGAAGGGGATATTATAGCGGTCTATTCTCTGTCAGGAACTTGGCGTGATGATTCAATGAAAAATTATATTTGACAATTTTTTTTGTGATCATTTTATGCCTAATTATACGGACTTTTATCTTCCAGGGAATTATTTGATAAGACTATCATAAAATTGTGTATTTAATTTGATAGTGTGATAAGATATGGTTTACAGCAGCCAGCAGATACATTTTGAAAAGATTAACAATAGGTAACAGGTAATGTAGGTGGGAAAATTACACATATACTACTACATAGACATACCTATTCACAAATAATACACACTTAATTACTTTACTTAAAAAAATAGGGACGCAAAATAAACAAAACGTATAAACGACAAACGGCGCTGATATTGTTGTTATCCGTCGCTACCGCTCTCTCTCTCTCTCTCTCTCTCTCTCTCTCTCTCTCTATATATATATATATATATATATATATATATATATAATAATATATATAGAGAGGATATATCTCTGGTGGAAAGTGGGTGTGTGGGTACTACCTAGACACCTCTGCCTAGCTCTTCGGGGACCCTAATGGGAAGGCGTGAGGATATTATATAAAGCGGTAACGTTAGCGGTAGAAAACGAGTAAGGGGTCACTGTCAACTTACTGTTTAGATAGTTAGTAGCTAAGACAGGCTTATATATCCTAACGCCTAATTGCATCAAAACATACATTCCCGGCATACGGTTACCGTAGCTTACAGATGTAAGCAATATCTAACTGCAAGGTGTGACTAGCGTGTTGCCGAACTGAAGCTGGGTGGTTTTGTAGTCGCAGCATCAAATACGAGTACACTCTCTGCCATTTTGAGTTCCGGAAACCATACGCAGCCCAGGAACAACACTAGAAAAGAAATTTTAAAAGAACTGACTAATGAATCTTCCCTAAAGTGGAGGTGGGTAAATCCAATACAGAACGGCAGATCCGCCGAGAAAAATATAATAAACGTTTCATAACAATAAAAATGTATTGTAATTCCATATTTATATGCATACGTTTGTGCAATCAATATACATATATCCCAATGGATACGATATTTTAAATATTTTCAAATCAGTGGAACTCATATTCATTGTCTGATGAAAATAATACGGTTGTCTGATGAAAGTAAACCAAATACGACCGCAGCGCGATCGACGATGCTGGAATCGATTTATGCGATATGAGTAGGACTTTTCATAAATTCAGAGATAATGAGGCCGATTATATTGCTGGGTACACACAGCGGTAACACCTTTTCGACGGAGATATAATAAGGTACCAACGTGACCCTCTAAGGGACAATTCTACACGTACTTCTTTTTAAACGTACTCTGTATTAACTGTTAAGATTGTGGTCTTATCACTAAACTCAAATTCTGGAAAATTCTAATCTAGTCATTGCTAGGAGACCGCTGAAGTTTGAACTTGGAATCGTACCTTTTTTTTTTATACCACTTGGGTGGCAAACAAGCATGCGGTCCGCCTGATGGTAAGCGGCTACCGCCGCCTACTTAAGCCACTCGTTTAGCCCGGCTATTACAAGTATGTAGCTTCAGATATTGACTTATTAGTAACTAGTTGTCCCGCCCAGCTTCGCTTGGGTGAAAAAAATAAAAACCACAGACGAATCAAATAAAAATAAATTATGTTTAAAAACTTTATGGCACCTAATAGACCTCTGGCGGAAAGTGGGAGTGTGGGCATTACCTATACACCTCTGCCTACCCCTTCGGGGACATTGTGGGAAGGCGTGAGGATATATTATATTATATAACTTTATGATGATGAACTTTAAATTATGATGAACAGATATTGCCAAATTTCAAATATAAAGGAGCTTTTGGTCAAAAGTTATATTTTTTTTTATATTTATCACCTCCGCATTTCTTTAATGGAAGGAATATCGTCAAACCCATTCTTTCTAATTAATTTTATGCCTAAATAATATTTTCACCAAGTTTCATACCTATGGAAGCACAAACGTGGTTTTTTTATATAACGCCCCTGCGTTCCACCTTGCGGGTGGAGTTTCATAAAAACCGTTCTTAGCTGACCTCTACACCGCGTAAGGAATACTCCTACCAAGTTTCAAGTCAATCGGCCTTATA